>KV011834.1:34609-47436 GCA_001598015.1 Dorcoceras hygrometricum
ATCACGTGTACAGCTTTCCGGCATACATAACCCCCTCAATAATATGAGCCGGGCCATGTATACGGGTAGCATCGACGTACACCCATTGTTGATGGAAGGTAGGAAATTTTAAACAATATTTAAATTCCCTTAGTTTATCGAATAAACTTTTAATCTTGATATAAATTTTAAATCAAGTTTAAAATGAGGGATTTTAATTTTGAAATTTGGTCTAAATAATTTTAAATCAAATTCAAAATTGCGGATTCAACAGACATATATCACATATATATAATTGGGATGATCGATGAGCGAGAGCTATGCGATCCGTTGTTGCCAAGCACGGATCTAGGTCCAATCCTAGGTGACATGCAGTATGCAAATGCAATCCTATTACATAAGCTTCCAGTTTTACAAGTCTTTGGTTTTCAATATCTTTGATCATCATCTCCACCTCTTCAATAGGTCCTCCCACTAAGTGTAATATATACATTTAAATAGTTATGACAAATAGGGGTACAATTTAAAGGGGTGGGAACGGGCGACAAACAGACCCACTTTGAAATGATATCAACAATAGTACAACCAAAAATTTGTAAAACCTAGCATACACCTAAGACATTGGGCACGGCTCTTGATCATCCCAAAATACAATCAATTCAATTAATTGACATAAATAAAATAATCAAATCAAATTTGATATAATCCAACAAAATCGCATTTTAAATATAAAATCATATTTTATAAATAAAATCTTATTTTGTCATTTTTCATTGCATCAAATTGGGCTTAAAACAATTTTAGGTCCAAAATCTCAAAATTTTCAAAAATTAATTTTGGTCCGACCAAAATAGCCCAATATTAAATATTGGCCCGAAAACCCCTCGGGCCGCCCGGGACAGGCCCGAAAAACCCTAGAAATCAAAAAATAGCCGTCGCCTCGCCGCCTCGGAGCCGCCGCCCGCAGGCGTGCAGCCACCGCGCCACACGCCGTGCGCGCCACCGTGCGCAACGTGTGCGCACGGGGGCAGCCACCTGCGCGACCAGTTCGCACAGGTGGGGCGGTGGTGTCGCGCGCCACCGTGCACGACAATCGCGCACGGGTGCCGGCCATTGGGCGGCGGTGGCGCGCACCACCGTGCGCGACATGCACGCACGGGTGCCGGCCAGTGGGCGCGGCGCAATCGTGCGCATCCCACCGCGAATCGCGCGTGGCAGTTGAGCACGTCGTGCGCGACGGGCGCACGGTGGCGTACGGCAACGTGCGCGGCGGCCAAAATTTTTTTTTATTTTATTTTTGAAATTTAGAGATCTTATCAATATAGGTACAATATATGTATTGACAGATCCGAGCCAAAGCTCTGATACCATTGTTGGCTCAGCGACGGATCCGGATCCCACTCCCGGGGCGTAGCGGAAGATTTCAAAATTTTGCACCGGGAACGGTCAATACATAACAATTACAGCAAATAAACATACATAGGATGTTTGATTTGGTACCTTGCTTGCGTCTAGGCGCCTGGCTCCGACCAATTTCACGAGGAAATTGACACTTCAACGGTAGGTGGTTGTCGTTCTCCTAATCCGATCCACGACTAAAATCATGATCCCTTCGTCAGTCTGCACTAGAAAACATGACGAATGTTTCAAGGATGGAATCTCCTCGTCGAGACAGTCGGAACAAGTCCGACGGCGGCGACAGGCGGCGGGCGACGGCGCAAGGGGGGCGGTGGCCGAGAGGAGTAGAGAGGGAGGGAGGCGGCTAGCTCTAGGGTTTTGGGTAGTTATGTTGTATATGATGCAACCCTAGGGCCAATATATATAGAGGATACATGGGCTTGAACCGGTCCAATGGGCTTGGGTCGGGCCCAGGCCCAGGGTGAACATTCGTTTCAAGTCCATCACCGTGGCTCCATCATAATCCCGATCGACGATCAGATCGGACCGATCTACACAGTTTACAAAACTGAGTATTATGATTCAAAAACAATTTTTCGGACTACCTAGTCCAAAATAGCAGTTTGGCCCCTGCAACTTTCAAGGACAGTCAAACTAGCCCAAACTTTAGGGAAATTTCATTTTGACCCCTGTTTAATTTTAGGAAGTCGCACTTCCATCCTTCCTCCTCCTATGCTCAACAAATTGAGCTTAATTTTCGTGCGGGAATCGAGAAACCAGTACTTGTGTGACCCTCAATGGTTCAGGGATACAGCTAGCTGTGGGCCCACAACATGTGTGACTCCGAAACCACAATTTCGGACTAACCCATCGGATCATGGTAAAGCGTCTAGCAACATCGCCCCATGATCCCTTAGGTATCACTGATAGTGCTTGCAAGAACCATTCGGTCATGGTTAGCGCATAGTACGGTCCTTTCAACACATATATCCCGATCAGATCAACGACCATTGGTAAATCGAGAGTCGCTTAAGATCCAATAACCATGCATACATCTCGGAAATCAAATAGTGACATCGCGTGTGTTACTAGGTAAACCCATTTACCTAAAACACATCTTGTACTCTGGCCAGAGATTTTATCACACTATTATCTCCTCAGATAGCATAGGATATCCACGCACAAAGGCGAGCGGTGAATCCTCGACAACGAAGCATCGACTCCTACATGCATCGGGATCTCACCCAATCCCGCCACCTGATGACCCCAACAAAGTCGGTAAACGGGTCAAAATGAGGCACCTATCATGTAGAGTCTCAATGAGGTTTCGAGTAGTGAGGGCTAATCTGTACAACCAAGACCTCGGACTTAATCCACTCGACAAATGGTAACCACTTGGAAAGTCCGAACGAGGGTAGTTCTATAGAGCACCAGGTCACTATCCATATGCATGCTCAGAACATCACAATGTTCCCTACCAATGAAACGTGGTACTTCACATCGCAGATGCTAGTCTCAAGCTCGGGCATCCTTATCCTCATTTTGACGGACAAATCGACTAGGAACGAGTTTAGAATACACAGTGACTATTAGATGTATTTCATGATAGCCATCATATCCACTATCACATCTAAAATACACTTTGGTGCATTCTAGGTCTTTATCCAACGCAATTGTTAACATTATAAAATAATGAAGATAAAGAATGCCATAAAAGAATACGAATTTCATAAATAAATATCGTTTACAAAGAGTCAACAAGAACCCACACGCCACAAGTTGGCTAGTTGGGCACCTACTCTAACACCTCTTTGGCGGCAATATCTGAAACCGATTCCAACACTGTCAGGCGGCGTAGACTGAATGAATGAAAGAATGAAACAATTTCCTCTATAACCTTCTCTTGAATCTGTACAAGGAAATCAATGTCTGCACAAATCATAGTAAACATCTCTCGGGCCGGATGCCCTTTTATTTCATCTTTCTCTACAAGGGGCGCCTTTCCCTTGTCAGCAATATCAATCTCAGGAAGGCTAGCCTTGTACCAATCTCCTTCCTTGACTCCCTTGATCTGAATACCGTGTCCAAACTTGATCTGTCAAAACTTGATCTTAGTAGGCTCTACAGCGGTAACAGATGGCAACATCATATTTTCCGGAATCTACGCCAAAAAATCATCAATATACATGGAATCCTCATCAGACGTGGATGTTTCTGTAAGCTCCAGAACCTTGCTCAAGGGCTCTATGTCTTCAGAGTCAATAAAGTTCTCATCTGTCTTTCCCTTATCAGCAGCCATCAGCACTGTTTCCTTCTCCTTCTCCTTCTCTGTCTCCGTCTCCGTCTCCTTCTCCTTCACCTTCTCCGTCTCAACCAGAGGTTCTTCTTCATTGTATAACACCTTGGAACTGAGAGCAGCATCATCATAAGTGATAGAAGAAACATCTATCATGCTCTCCATCTCCACAGGTTCAGATCCAGAAATCTCCAACACCACTGGTTCTACCACATCTGTTCCCTCTATCTCATCCGCAGTTGTCTCCTTAATCACCTGTTGAATAATATTATCAACTGTTTTGTTGGAGTGCAATAATTGCCCCTGCTAGGTAGAGCGATCGAACCGTGGCGCTTGTGTTGCTATACGGTTTAAAATATTGGAGTTACACCATTACCACCAGCTATAGCTTTTGGTAAGCGGCAAGTGCTCGGTCCTACAATTGGTATCAGAGCCAAGGTCACGTGTTCGATTCCCATTGATTGCAAGGAGTGAAATTATTGGGAGGGAGATTGTTGGAGTGCAATAATTGCCCCTGTTAGGTAGAGCGATCGAACCGTGGCGCTTGTGTTTCTATACTGTTTAAAATATTGGAGTTACATCGTTACCACCAGCTATAGCTTTTGGTAAAGCGGCAAGCGCTCGGTCCTACAAGTTTCATCATCAAATTCATTTTGCAACACCAATTTGCGTTTTGGTGCGCGGCGTTGAACTTTAGGACTTGCAGCTGGAATCACAGAGATGCGTTCAACATCTTGAGCCACAGTAACAATGGCCAAGTTCTTTTCTGCGGGAGCAGCTCTCCCCACAGTTGTCCTCTTCTTCTTCGCAACAGGCTCGACAACAGCAGGAGCTTGTCTCCTCTTTGTTGCAGCCTTCTTGGCAACTGTCTCCATAGGCTCATCCTCGTCATCAGTAATATTTTTATTCTTGGCAACGTACGTGCCAACAGTCTTCACTGTGAGAATTCTCAGTGGTGGGAAAGTCTTCGCCTCTCCCGGATTCAGATTTGAAACACCCTTCAACAAAACACAAATTTGAGCCGCAAAACCCTTGGCTTGCTTGGATGATCTACCCGCCATTTCCTTAAGAATACCAAACAGAATATTGCTCCAGTTAACCTTGAGCCCAAAGTGAATGGCTGTCATCAATAGAAACCGTTCGTGAGTCACCGCGTCGAAGGACGCAGCCTTGACAGTAACATAGTTCACCAATATATCATTCAGCGGGCGAAATTCAAACTTCATTTCTCTCTTCTTGCAAGAGTTCTTAAGTTGTTCACCACCGGCAGAGAACTCACTCCTAGCATCAAAGATCAAATCTTTCGACACCTCGGATACATTTGTTAACCCCTCGGTGGGCAGTTCGAACACACCAGCAAACCGATCCTCAGAACTTCCAACAAATTTGTTGTTTACACAACTGAGAACTTCATTATCCTTCACAAAAGCAGTGCTAAAGAACTTTTCCAACTCTTGTTCGTAGAGAACAGAGAGACACCCCAAAAAACCACGAAGACCAGTAGATTATAGAGCTTTGAACATCTTAACCATGCCCTGTAACATCCCGAAATTTGGATTACGTAGAAATGAGTGCATGACTAGGGGGAAAATATTTTTAGATATGATTACATGCCTTATTATATGATTTATTTATGATTTTATGCTGCATGGTATCCATGTGCTATTTTTCAGCCTGCTTGAGCTATGGACGTGTGGACGAGATTAGGGTCGATCGGAATAAAGATAATTGAGATTTTTAAGTTATGAGATTTTAAGAATGAATTTATTTTATTTTAAGCAAATATTTTTGGAAATTTGGATTTTTATAATTTTTTTGGAGGGGAACCCGTTTTTCGCCTATACGGGCTGGTATTTGAGTTTTAAGGCACTTTAAAATTTTAGGAGGCCTAGATTTCGAAAATTTATAATTATTAAAGCCCAAGTATGAGTTTTTAAACACCTTTTTATTTAAGTAGAGGAGCATGCTTGTATTTTTCATCATTAAAACAAGAAGGGTCATTATTGGAGGGGAACCCGTTTTTCGCCTATACGGGCTGGTATTTGAGTTTTAAGGCACTTTAAAATTTTAGGAGGCCTAGATTTCGAAAATTTATAATTATTAAAGCCCAAGTATGAGTTTTTAAACACCTTTTTATTTAAGTAGAGGAGCATGCTTGTATTTTTCATCATTAAAACAAGAAGGGTCATTATAGGCAAACTCATTATTTCTTAAACACAAATTAGATTCAAACCTAGCGTCCAATACATGCACCAGCCGTCTTCTCCCCTCCCCACACACACAAAATTTCGAAAATTCCAGCCATAGAAGGAGCTTGGTGATCCATAGCCGGTTGCGTCCCGATCTCGCGTCTACAACGTTCGTACCTCGCAGATCCACGTTTCCTTCAACCCAGGCATGTGATATCAATTCCCTTGCTCACCATTTAAATCATAATAACTTTTTTTATGAAAATTATGCATGAATATTGTGTGTATGCCTCGGATCATTACCTCTATGTTCATAGTTCATGCATGAGACTCACGGTTTTTGACATGTTACGCTTTCTTCTCTTGAGGCTTCGGTCATGGCAATTTACAGGGGTGTTGGCTCGGTTCTAGGGGTTCCTAGGAAACTCATGGTGGTCTAGATTGAGGTAGGAAGGTGGCTAAGTGGTCGGGTGAACCAGGGAAAGCCATAGAGGTCGAGGTGACGCGTCGCGCTGCGTGGCTGATGCGCCCACTTCCCTCGATCAGTTCTCCCTGGTTAGCCCATGGTTTGGACCATGGTTGGTCTCGTTAGAACCGCCTGGACCTGGGCGTGGTCTAGTCGTAAGGGATCAGGAATTGGTGGCCGGATAAGGGAGAAAGAACGCAAAGAGCATCAGGTGGTTGCGACGGCGCAGCATGGCTGGAGCGTCCACTTGCAGCGACCCGTTCTCCCTGGTTAGAAAACGGTTTGAGCCAAGGTTGGTCTCGTTAGAACCGTCTGGACATGGGGGTGATCCAGCCGGAAGGGCTCTGGCAGTGGTGGCCCGATCAGGGAGAATGAACGCAAAAACCAGAGGCTGGTCGTGGAGACGGCTGCTTAGGTGTGTGTTTTGGTCTAGGTTTATTTTTGGAGAATTGGTTCGGTCTAAGTGAACCGGTTTCGACTGGTTCGGTTGGACTAGATCGATTCTTCGGGTCCCGAGTCAAATATTTTAAAATGGGGTCAAGTTATTTTAATTTCGGACCTGTTATTTTTATTAATGTGTCGAAGGTCCAATTTTAAAGAAAATAGCAGAAGTTTCAAAATGGAGTCAAACCTTTTAAATAATTTTAGTTATGCCTAATTTTATGTTTTTAGTCAAAATTATGGCTTTAGGATATTATTGGAGTCAAAAATCGATTTTTGGGATTTAATTTGGTCAAAATCGGCTTTTGAGGTCAAAATTGATTTAAATTGCTTTTAAAGGTAAAAATCGATTTTTATAAGTCCAAATTGATTTTAAGAAGTCAAAATTGATTTAATTTGGTAAAAATTAGCCTTGATTTTCATATGCCCATATTTAATTAAAATTAGGCAAAATGTTTAAAGGGGATGAACATTCGTTTCATCGAGTCTGTAAGGAGCGTTGTTTAGCCTAGTATTAGTGAGCCAGGCCCCGGGATCAACCCTTGACCGAAGTAGAAAACGTAGAAGCCCGTAAAGGTATATGTAGTATGCTATGTACGAAAATATTTTAAAGGAAAAGATTAATTATATATTAACGGGCTAAACTTTTAAATTGCATGATTTTAAGAAATGCACGCATAATGAGATTTTATGAAACGATCATTCATGTTTCTTTTAAGGTAAAACCCGAGGGATTGAAGTGATGTGGCAAAGTTTAATGATGGGAGCTAGCCGGGTAGCCGGGCCCCAGGAACCCCTGTTTTAATGTATGATTATGAGTCTATGGATCCATGTGTTGACATCATGATGAAGTGGCAAGCATAGAGGTGTGATGAAACGATCATTCATGTTTCTTTTAAGGTAAAACCCGAGGGATTGAAGTGATGTGGCAAAGTTTAATGATGGGAGCTAGCCGGGTAGCCGGGCCCCAGGAACCCCTGTTTTAATGTATGATTATGAGTCTATGGATCCATGTGTTGACATCATGATGAAGTGGCAAGCATAGAGGTGTGACATATAGGGATCCCGACTTGAGGTCGGGTGAACCACACCGACACGTACGTTGGTTATTTCGACTGATCAGTCACACGCCCGCTCACATTCACGGATATGACTCATACGTTTTTCATGTTACGTTACGTCATGCCTTATGTATGTTTATGTTACGTATGTACGATATGAAATGTATGAAGAAATGTTTTAAGATCATGCACGCATTCATGTTTTAACGCTATTTTAGTACAAGTGTGTGCTTGCATGCGATTTTATTAGTATGTACTTTGTTATGTATTACGATAGAGCATGCTGAGCCTCTAGGCTCACTAGGTTTAAATGGTGCAGGTGATGATCCTGTCGATGAGTATATTCTGACTGGCGGTGAGGACCTCTGAGCGCCTGTTGCAGCAGTACCGCGTGACCGCCTTATGATTCAGTTTTGTCATGTTGCAGTTTTAGATACTAGTTTTTTAAACATGTTGGTTTTCAGTATGCTTTTACTCGAGGATTTTATTGTGTTGGATTTTTTTAACGTTTTCAAATATTCCTCAATTTATGCCTAAAGTATTTTGAGAAAATGATCTATAAACGTTTTAGAAGGGAACGAGCCATTCGTTATGTTTAAGTTTATGCTTCCGCACATGTTTTAAAAAAAAATTCTAGAATCTGGTTCGTTTTAGTCTAGAGTCTGATTCGTTTCATGCCCTCCTCAGGGAAGGTCAGCACTGAGTCGAAGTTCACTTGCAGAGCATTCGCAATCAATGAAGCGGCCATTTCTGTTGGTTGATTGAAGAGAAAATCGCCGAAACATCTAAGATAATCTGCAAAGAAAACATTGGAAAGCAAGAGAACACAAGAATAATTTTTGCGCAACGTAAATGATAGCGATAAACAAACAACGTATAACAGTTACAGGAATGTGAAACGGTGAGAGAGAAAATGTGGATGTGACGTTTCACATGATGACAACACACGTGTCAATCATCCAATGGCGCGATCAGATTTTGAAAATATTTTCAAAGGATTTTGTTTTTCAACCTCAAGGTGTAAAAAGTAAAAATGAGCGTCATTTTAAGAAATACGACACAGCCTTAGATCTGTTTAATGTTCCAGCTGGGGTACTATCAGATCTGATCACATATAAGCATCAACTGTATATACGCAAAATCTGAATAGATTCAGATCTCACGCATTCAGTTGACTCAGCACTTATTAACTCAGATCTGTTATTCCCCATAAAGCTGAGGTTCTCCCAACGCAATAGTTTACCAAATCTGAAGTCATCCTCGTTGTTCCCCCTGAACAGAAGACTCAGATATGAAGTAAACGAAAGCTGTTCAACCTGCAATTTGTTAGCACAAAGACAGATCAAGGAAATTCTAAGAGACCAAGAATGTTTCGAAAATACAAAAACTTAGCGTCTGGTAGAGGCTTTGTGAAGATATCAGCAACTTGCTGAACTGTCGACACATACTCCAGCCGGACGTCTTTATTGAGCATGTGATATCTTATGAAGTGATGTCTGATTTTGATATGCTTTGTTCTGGAGTGCAGCACAGGATTCTGAGTAATTGCGATGGCACTGGTATGGTCACAGAAGATAAGCGCTTCAGAGGCAGCAATGTCGTAGTCCTTAAGCTGGTGTTGAATCCATAAGATCTGAGCACAGCAGCTTCCAGCCGCTAAATACTCTTCTCCAGCTGTGGACGTAGCAATAGATGTTTGCTTCTTACTAAACCAGGAAATCAGATGATCTCCCAAGAATTGAAAAGTCCCACTTGTGCTTCGTCGATCAACTCTAAAACCTGCGTAGTCTGCATCACTATAACCGATCAGTTGAAAGCTGGAGTCTTTGGGATACCAAAGACCCACATTGGAGGTTCCTTTCAAATATTTCAATATACGCTTTACTGCAATGTAATCCGACTGTTTTGGCTCAGCTTGGAATCTAGCACACATACAGACATCAAACATGATGTCTAGTCTGTAGCAGTTAAGTATAGCAATGAGCCAATTATACCGCGATACAAAGATACCTCTATGGCAGTTCCAGCTTCATCTTTATCTAACTTGATTGAAGCACTCATCGAGGTAGCTGCTGGTGAGCAATTGTCCATTCCAAATTTCTTCAGCAGTTCTTTCGTGTGTTTAGCTTGATTGATGAAGATCTCATTCTCAAGCTCTATGACTTGTAAACCCAGAAAGAACGTCAGCTCTCCCATCATGCTCATCTCAAACTTATCCTGCATTAACTTAGAAAACTTTTGGCACAGTTTGGGGTTAGTTGACCCAAAGATTATATCATCAACATAAATTTGTACCAACAGAACATGATCATTCTTAAAAAATTTGAATAACGTCTTATCCACGGTGCCTATGAAAAAATCATGCTCGATAAAAAATTTAGATAGTGTTTCATACCAAGCTCTAGGTGTTTGCTTCAACCCATATAGAGCTTTATCCAGTTTATATACGTGATCTGGATATGTATAATTCACGAAGCCAGGAGGTTGTGCTACATACACTTCCTCTGTTAAGATGCCATTAAGAAAGGCACTCTTCACATCCATTTGAAAGACCTTGAAGTCCTTATATGCAGCATATGCAAGAAACATGTGGATGGCTTCTAGTCTAGCTATTGGAGCCAAGGTCTCATGGAAATCTATCCCTTCTAGTTGTCTAAAGCCCTGAGCTACCAGTCTAGCCTTGTTTCTAATCACAACACCATCCTCATTCAGCTTGTTCCTAAAGATCCATTTAGTTCCTATCACTGAATTATTAGTAGGTCTAGGAACTAGTTGCCATACATTATTTCTCTTAAATTGGCTAAGTTCGTCTTGCATTGCATCTATCCAGCTCGGATCTGCTAAAGCCTCTTCTAATCATGCTTAATGGTTTCATGGTTCCGGTTCCGGAGTGGTTCCAATCGATTCCGGATCAAGTGGAACCGGAACCGGTTTTAACCGGTTCCGATTTGGTTCCGGTTCCGAGGCAAAAAAATCGGAACCGAAACAATCCACTACTGAATTCGGTAGTGGATGAACCGGTTCCAATCGGTTTCTAACCGGTTCTGTACCCAATAATTTTAATAATATAAATCTTTTCAAATTAATTGGTAAGTAAATCAAAAGTGTTTTCAATAAAAAATACATAATGTGAAATATAAAAATAATTGAAACATGAAATTCATTAAATATATAAATTACATCTCGATTTATTAAAATATATTTCGAATATTCTTCGTCTTCATCGGAACTTGAGCTTGCAAATTCATCAATTACTCCAGCATTCCGATTCGTTTTTTCTGCAGCAAACCAATCTTGTAAACATGTTAGCATACCAAGAGTATCTGCGTTTAAATTAGTTCGTTGGTCCCCAATAATTCGGCCACACATTGAAAAAGCTGATTCGGAAGCAACACTTGAAGCTTGAACAGGTAAGATGTCTCTTGCAATTGTTGCTAGAATAGGATAAAATTGTGAATTTACTTTCCACCATTACAAAACATCAAAGTTTTCCGAAGTTTCAAAATATTGACTCAAGTAGAGTTGAATCTCATTTGAATTTAGTCTTGTTACTGATTTTCCTTTGAACTTTTGCCGCTTGAAATTTTGGTAGAAACCGAGGGCACCCATTTTGCCTTGTTGTGTCGACCTTTCCTCCGGCTCCGGCTGCTTGCTCGGTGTACTCTGTTCGTTTGCGTACAAATCAAACAATTCTTGGAGAGAATGCATGATTGACTTATTTTGATCGTCAACATTCTTTTCAAGAAATTTAGCGTAATAATCAAAAAATATATCGAAAGCAACTTGACCTTGGCTAGGATCAAGCAATGCCGCCAAGCCATGCACAAGTGGGATAGTCTCCTAATATTTAAAAAATTTATCCTCCATACTTGAAACAAAAAAATGCAAATATGGGTTCTCACGAAATTCAATAATTTTAAAAAACATATTAAAAATCAAAGGTAAAAACATCGGTGCAGTAGGATAGTGTATGCCATAAAACTTTTCGGTCACCTCTTTAAAAATTTCCAATAAAGAAACACATTGAGTTAAAACATCCCAATCAGATTCAGTCAATAATAAAGCTTCTGCAGCAATATTGTTATAAAATGGAGTTGTCAGGCCTCGTGCACAACACAGAGTTAAATCACGTAAAACATAGCGGAAGCACTTTAAAAAGTGGCTAAAATTTTTCGCTTCTGGCCTGACGAAGAAAACATAATTTTAAAATACCACAATATATCAAAATATCCCAGTTAATAGAAATACACAACGCTAAAAACCATAATACAACAGTACAGCATTAAACAAGTTCAGTCAACTAATACGACAACTAAATACACAAAGCACGGGACACTCCCCGGCTAATAGAACTGATACATATATGATATACGCTAACTGGGATACTCTAAGCACCACCTGGGGCACCTCCAGCTGGATCAACACCAATACCAGCGGAATAACCTGGGAGACCTGAACAACAAGCAGGCAAACAAAACAACCAGCCCCAGAGGGACATCGGGGTCAAACCCTAGTACGAGGAGCTACAAAATACAGCTAACAGATATAGCATGCAATGTATCATGTCGTGCAAATGCATGAGCGGTACAAGAACATCGGTAACAACCGGGAGGCCAAACGAAATAGGAAACAACAACTGTGACACCTCACCGGGCTTTGGAAGCGAGCCGATCGCACCCCGTGGAAGATAGAGTGGCTCATCGTTAACACACGCGCGGGTGCCACCCGTCGGGTTGCACGGAACTTCAAGTATACCAACCACCCGCCAACCTCTATCCAGGTCACTGCAACTGAGGATTGGGAACAACTCAACCAACATCCTCCAGCTGCACTCAATCGTGGTTATGCAACACAGCACCGCGCTACGAGAGAAAAGCTCCAACAGAGCAACATGTATAGCATGGCTGTCAAAGGAATCAAGGGCCCAATATGCTATGCAGATGCATTACAACGCTCAACATGAAATGGATGCTTGCAATGCCAATAACTGCATACAA
>KV011834.1:54159-68214 GCA_001598015.1 Dorcoceras hygrometricum
CCGGAGAAGCTCACGGTGAACAGTAACCGAGGGTTAGAAGCGAAGAACGAAAGTTGGGAGAAAATTTACTAAGTATGGAATCTGATCAAAATAATCGAAAGCCAACACGTCTGATATAAATACAAGCCTGAAATCTGGTTAAATATGCACCGACAGAAAAAGATCTCACAAGCCATCGCTCGCTCCAAAACCACGAAGAAATCTGAAGGCTAAAACGCTAAACGCTACATTACTCAAAACCGCGGTGAAATCTGAACACCAAAACGCTAAAAGCTGGAAATGGCGCTAACGCTAAAACGACGTCGCACAGCACCATGGTGAAGTTTGGAACGCTAAACACAAACGCTGGAGAAATCTGAAATACAAAGCGCTAAAAGCTGATCGCTGAAATCTGGTCACTCGAACGCTAAACTCACAAAACAGATCTCTCCCTCAAGCGTTCACCAAAACGGCACCGTAGCAACTTATCTAAACGACAGCGTTTTACCCTCAACACAAAAGCACGTAGCTAAGGTCTGAACAACAAATGCGCTAACAGATTACACCACACGCTACGGCCATATCTCAGCACCTAGCGCAATAGATCTCTCATAACTATGCGACATCCAGACCTCACGAAAATGACGGCATATCAATCCTTCTCGCTACAAAAAGCGCCGCAACACCAAGCGTCCAGATTCTCAAAATACGAACAGATTTCACAAAAACCGAGCAGATCTCACCAAAATCAGATTTCTCACAAAAATCAGATTTCAAACTCGAAAATTCCAAAATTTCCAGAATTGCTCTAAATGTGATTTCTGATCTGACCCGACAACCCAAACTCACAAACAGAAATCTAAACCACCAGAAATCTCTAAAAACCGATTAATTCCCAACCAATTCAATTTAAGCAATAGTATAGCCGGAATGTGACGAATCTAATACATTTAAAGATAAAATTCTTTTTTGCATTTTCCAAGTTTCATCAATCCAGTGACATGTAACGACAAGATAAGATTTGAGACTTGATATTAGTCCAAATATCAGTTGTCAAACTAACTCTACAAGAGATACTCGAAAGTTGCGAAATTAATGCCTCTTTGTATTCATGAAACATCTCGAAACAATATTTTTTAAGTGTGTGTCTAGAAATATTGTGAAAACCAGGCTGAATAGTGCTAGTAAATTCAACAAAAACTTTCTTGTTCGGCTATTAAAAAAGGTTGTTCACATTTGATAGCGAATTTAACTATAGCTCTACGTGAAATTTCTTTCGTAATAGTAAAATTTTTAAGAGTCGAAGAATTAATTTGCTGTTGAGTATGTTCTCTACCAAGTGATTGTAAAGTATTAGGATCAAGTTTATGTGCCTTTACCAAGTGTTTTTTCAATGTTCCGGTGCCTCCTCCTTGACCACCCGTTTTATAACAAACTAACTCTACAAGAGATACTCGAAAGTTGCGAAATTAATGCCTCTTTGTATTCATGAAACATCTCGAAACAATATTTTTTAAGTGTGTGTCTATAAATATTGTGAAAACCAGGCTGAATAGGGCTAGTAAATTCAGCAAAACCTTCTTGTTCGGCTATTAAAAAAGGTTGTTCACATTTGATAGCGAATTTAACTATAGCTCTACGTGAAATTTCTTTCGTAATAGTAAAATTTTTAAGAGTCGAAGAATTAATTTGCTGTTGAGTATGTTCTCTACCAAGTGGTTGTAAAGTATTATAATCAAGTTTATGTGCCTTTACCAAGTGTTTTTTCAATGTTCCCGTGCCTCCTCCTTGACCACCCGTTTTATAAGCATATTTATTTTTGCAAATTTTACATACAGCTATAGCATCGTTAGTACCTGGTTTTGGTTGAATTTCAAAGTGATCCCAAACTTTGCTTCGTTTCGCTCGGAACGTGCTCGTTGACGCCATCGTGTTGCTTGTTCCAATGGACGACGGTGTTGGAACATTCCTATCATCATCGCCAACAAGTCCAATAGCTTCTTCCTCCTTGTGAGTGGCTTTTCAAGTTCATCGAAGTCGGGAATATAGCCAAAATCATCACCGAATTTGGGAATGGTGGAAGGAAGTTCACGTCGAGCACCACCACGATTCGAAGATGAAGCCATCACAATTTTTTTGGCTTAAATGTTGAATATAGAGAGAACTTTATATTTGAAATGAAGATATATAGAATGAGATTGTGTGGAAAATAGTTTAGAAAGCATCCATATATGTAGCAAATTTTGGGTAAAAAAAAAATTAATAATTGTAGTTTGGTAATTGCTAATTGCCAATTAAGAAAGCAAATTTTCCATTTTTAAAGGAATAAAGTCGTTGGTACTTGGTACTAATTGGAGCTCTTTTTACTTTTTTTTTTATTTTTTTAAATATATGGTTCCGGTCGTTGGTACTTGGTACTAATTGGAGCTCTTTTTACTTTTTTTTTTATTTTTTTAAATATATGGTTCCGGTTCCGATTCCGATTTCGGATCCGAAACTTGGAACCGGTTCGGAACCGGAACCAGAACCGGTAGGTTCCGATTAAACTTTATCGAACCCACTCCAATCCATTAATTAATGGGTTTGGGGTGGTACCGGTTCCGGTTCCTTCATATTGGTTCCGGTTTGGATTTAATGGGCCGGTTCCGGGTCGAACCGGTCCATTAAACAACCCTAGCCTCTTCTATCAGCTTTGGTTCTTTATGCGAAATGAATGCTGAATTGAAGTACTCATGCATTAGCTGGCCCAATGTGCGAACAGGAGAGTGAATGTGATGGTCCCAGAAATAGGATCAATAAGTAAATAGGAGTTCAGAAGGGGGGGTTGAATGAACTCCTTCGATTTTTGAAATCTTTTAAAATGTTTTACAAGCACAGCTTAACTTAAGTCCGAGTTACCAGACTTAAGATATCTCAGTTTTATGCAAGTCTTTCGGCCAACAATATTTGTGCGGAAAAAGGCCGATTAACTTGTGAACAGTAAATAAAAAACAATATGTAAGTGCGGTATGTAAAAGATAAGGATTCAGGATTTGTTTCTGGAAGTTCGGATATAAATATCCTACGTCTCCCCTTCTTCCTCCTCGGAAGGTATCACTAGAAGATTTGCTGATTACAGGCCTTCTGCAACCAACCGATCACACAAGCAGCACTCGTATGAACTCCTAGACACTTCACAATCTATCACGCAGACGCAGCTGCTGATTGTTTACAACACTTGTATATTTTTCGAACTGCTTTGCGCAGCAAGTTCGTTACAGACTCAATTGATTTAACAATGAATACAAAGCTATGAGTACTGTAAAATCTCTGGTTTCTTAAACAAAGAAACTCGATTCAAAGAATGAACCAGAGATTGAAACTCGAAGGTATAACAATGAATATCAACGAATGAAGATTCTTCGAGTGGTTGAGCTTTTTGAATGCTTTCAACGATGTGTAAGCTCTAGAGAGATTTTGACAGCGTGACCGCAATATGATAATAGCGAAGGATGATTTCTTCAATCCAGCTCCTGGTATTTATAGGCTTCGATTGCAACGGTCATAAATGCTTCAAAGGAAAATAAATCCCGTTTGAATCACTGTCAAATAGTACGCCGTAATCACTGCTCCACTACAAGGTAAAATTGCTCATTGATAGAGCCAATTTGTCTTCTTTCCATTTCTGTGCAAGCATTGAAAAACGGCCTCTGTACATCGTACTATTTACCCAAAATAGTACCTACCTTGTCTCCTTAATTTCAGGCAATTGTACGATTCTACATATCTTTTCCATTTTGAGTATACGATCGTATCTGAATCAATTTAAACTTGCGCCTGAAATAACTTTGATAACCAGATCCAATTTTCTTCGTCGTGGTTTCAAATGTTGCGACTGGAAAATACTTCCAAGTATGCATCGACTGGATTTCCATGTGCGATTTTCCAGCGCCTGATTCTTTATATAACCCAACGACTGGTTTCTAGCACGAAGTCAAAACGCTGTCGTATCAACTTATTCATACGACATCGTTTTGTAAACACCCTCGACTGGTTAAGTAACTCACTGTAGCTCTCGTCTGGTTTCAATACGGTGTCGCTTCAACTTGCTTAAACGCTGTCGTTTTGCACACACTACCATTTGACTTCTTGCGTCTGATTTATGAAGACACTGTAGCCTGCGTCTGGTTTACCAATACTATCCTGTGACTGATTCCAAAAGTACTGTACAATGCGTCTGGATTTTCAAACTACTGTACACTGCATCTGGATTTTCAAACTACTGTACACTGCGTCTGGATTACCAAACATTATCTCTCGTCTGTTTATGTAACACGTCGACTAACACAAGATACTGTAGCTCTCGACTGGATACTTAACGTCTGAATAAACAAATCACTGTAGCTTGCAACTGATTCGACCAAAGATAAATTCACTGTAGCTCTCGTCTGCATAACCCATCGACTGATATACCACACCACTGCGTCTGATTATCCAGATTTTGTTATCACCAAAACCATAAATTTTATCCTAACAATTTCCCCCTTTTTGGTGATGACAAAACTTCAGCAGCCGAGATAAAAAGATATGCAGAAATAAATTGCACACGAACTGCTGGTAATCAGACTATTATTAATCATAGAAATTGTACATAAGAATTGTACAAAAATTTCAATTTCTATGCTACTGTCTTCTTCCTCTCTTAAGACTTCTTTCTCTTCTTTCCCTGGCTCTCTCTCTTTCCAGTCTATCTAACTCCCGTCTATCTGCCTCACGAACAAATTCCGCAGCCTGTTCTACACTGAGAAATTGTCCACTGCCTTGAACATCAGGAGGTGGTTGAGTAGGCAGAGGGCGGCGTTCCACACGAACAGGAGTAGGCAGAGGGCGGCGGCTGCTGCTTCCTTCCCCCTTTTTGGCATCACCGCTTCTAATGTAATCGACGATGTCACCAATTTGGGTGGAAAGGCTGAGGAGATCTGCTGCGATTTTTGCTTGAAATTCTAACTGTTCACTCCTTATAGCAGCAACCTGCCCGTCCAACAAAAGAATTTTTGCATCAAGCGCATTGAACCTACTTCTGTCTGCCAGTGAATTTGTCTCAGCAGAAACACCTTGGGCCAAAACAGCTTTCTTCAATTCATTGAGACGAAGGATCTAAAGATCATCTTGAAGATGTCCTTCTTGTCTCGCACTCTGTATAAGATTTCGCAAGTATTCATTTTGATTTCCCAGAGTGGTCTGTAGGCCTCGTTCAGCGGTATGGAGTCGAGATAAAATTTCACTGTAAGCATCATCCATACGTTGAAAGAGAGAAGCTTGTAGAGCATCCAGAAGAGAAGCGAGATCAACAGTAGCAGTGGGAAGAGAAGTCTGAGCATCTGCAGCGCTATCCAGGTGAATATCAGCGGAATCAAAATGCACTATGGAACCAGAAGAAGAACTAGTAGAATCATGAATTTGAACCGAAGGAAGAGGAGAGTCTGGAAACTCAACAGAGTACAATCGCTCTTCCTGAGCATCAGTGAAAACAACTGGTCCTAAAGCAGAAGAGTCATCCGGGGGAGAAGGAGAGCGATACACTGTTGAAACATCGGATGAATCAGAATCAATCTCTGGACTGCTCTGTACAGGAGAACTACGGAAATAGCCAACAAATGTATCGGTATGTACACCCTGCTCAAAATCATCGAGAAGATAGTCTGGAATCCTTTCAACTCCTAAATTATTTACAACTATCTCTTTGCAAGCAGATCGCAAACAACCAAACATTTGGTATCTCACAATATCTGTACAAACTCGTGCCCAGCCCCAAGTTTTGACCAAAGACGGGGCGGCTCCCCAATATTGGAACGGTTCAATCACACATCCATGTGGAACAAAATGGTCTTCAACCACACTTTCTGGCACGTGTCTCTTATTTACAAACAATGAGAGTTTGCAGCTACTCCTCAAAAACTCAGGACCTTGAATGGGTGTCCAGAAACCATCGATTTGCACCATTGGTCGCACCTAGCATTTTGATTTTTCCTGAGAGAAGAACTGGGCAAGTACAGCACCACTACCTATAGATGTATCAAGATACGTCGAAGTGCACAGTTGCTCTATAGGTAGGCCATTTTCTTTCTGCTGTGTAACAAGAACTTCGAGAGATTTCGAGTGGGCAACAGACAAAAGATCAATTATTTGAGATGTTGTTGCTGTCCACGGCTGCCCAGGAAAAAGATATTTCTGATGTGATTCCAAAAATTTCCTAAGCAGCATCTCCCGATATTTCGCCAAAATGTATAACCTTCTCTTGACCGCAGTTTTGAGAGAATCAGTACCAGCCCATTCCAACATCAACTTTTCTTTTTCTTTCAGATTCTTCAAACTGTCAGAATCAGGTAACTTATTTAAAGAAAAAGAATGAAAGAATTCCACAACATCTACCATCACCTGGTCTCGGAGTATAACTAAAAACTCTACATCTCCACAAATCAATTCGACAGATTCGCGAGCAGGATTTCCTTTGACTGGTTCATCTTCGACTAGGGGTTCCTTCCCTTTGTCATGTACGGAGATCCTGGGAAGGCTGGCGTAGTACACATCTCGTTCTTGTACTTCTTGGATATTGATGGACTCGCCAAGCCTGATTTTTGTGATCTCCGCTGCAGTGACGGAAGGCAGCATCGTGTCCTCAGAAATTTAAATCAAGAGATCATCTAGTGACATGAGCTCCTCAGGATGATGCTTGCTGCTGCTAGCTTCCTCATCAGTCTTAGCAACATCAAAATCGATTTCCTCCTCGGAATCTTGCTTCTCTTGCTCCGTAGTCGCAAATTCCTCATCGAAGGCCCTATCAAACCAAGTTTCAGTCTTATCGCCTTGTGTTGCAGCAGCTGTGTCCAGTTGAATCAAGATTTTTTCAATTATATCATCTGGATCAGCAGCTGGTTGCTCCTCACTAGCCGGTACATCAGTACTTGTCTCCTGTACACCAGTCGCACTCTCCTCGACTGGCTCATCAACTACAAGGTCATCCTCCTGCTCCAGAACCAACCGCCTCTTTAGTGATTTTCTTTTTGGCACAGGAGGTAGCTCAGCTGGTTTACCCTTTGTGGTGCGCTTCTTCTTGGCAATAGGAGCCACTTCAGTTTCACTGGCCGCTGGTCGCTTCTTTGACACAGGTTTCTTTACGGTTTTCTTCACTGGGGTAGAACCTGCGGCTTTCTCCATACCAATCTGTTCATTTATATGAACAAATCTGTGTACTGTTCTTTCAGTCAATACTCTGTGAATGGGAAATGGGTTGGATTCACCAAGCTCCAATCCGGGCACCTTGCTCAACACTACACAGATCTGAATTACGTAACCTTTAGCCTGCCGTGACCCGGGCGTGACCATTGCCTTCAAAACACCAAATAACAAACTACCCAAATTGATTTTCACATCAAACGTGATGGCTGTCATTAACATGAATCGCTCGCGGGTCACAGCATCGAACGACCCTACTTTTACAAAGAGCGTCTTTGCCAGAATATCGTGCAGAAGACGATATTCGATTTTCATTTCCTTTTTGAAACAGGAAATACTTACTTGTTCTTCGGATTCAAAAAACAGACTCCTCGCATCAAACACCAAGTCCTTAGGAACGTCTGACACAACGGTTAAACCCTCAGTAGAAAGACCGAACACCGTCGCAAACATTCCCTCAGAGATCTCAACATTTATGCCCCTAATGGTGCTGACCACCATTCCTTCTTCTCGAACGGACCCATTTTCGAAAAACTCTATCAGTGCAGCCTCATAGTACACGGCTGGGCAACCCAAAAATCTTTTAACCCCGTTGCGATGAGCAGCTCAAACATCTATGTTATAGTGGTGTCGTCCATCCCAAATACGGAGTCGAAATCAACATGGTGGCTATTGCTGATCAATGAAGATGCCATTTCTGATGAATATGAGATGAGAGATTGCCTGAAACGATGATTTGCGAAAGACTGTGCAGAGAGAATACGAGAGTACTAGAGAACAAATTTGCAAGGTAAGAGAAGATGAATAGTGTATCGTCATATACATATAGAATACGAAAAGGTAAATATTGGGAACGGTGTAGATGTGACTGTTGAAATGATGACAAAAACACGTGTCAATCATCCAATGGCACGTACATTTTTGGAAATGATTTGCAAATATGTGCAGAGAGAATACGAGAGTACTAGAGAACAAATTTGCAAGGTAAGAGAAGATGAATAGTGTATCGTCATATACATATAGAATACGAAAAGGTAAAATATTGGGAACGGTGTAGATGTGACTGTTGAAATGATGACAAAAACACGTGTCAATCATCCAATGGCACGTACTATTTTTGGAAATGATTTGCAAATATTTTACCCGTATTTGAAAAAGAAAATATTAAAAAACACGCGCGCCAAAATTTAATAAGTCACAACTGCTGCGTCTGGTTTATTAACCTTGCAGCTGGAATTTTAATATATCTCCAGGTAGGCAAAATCTGGTCACAAATAAGTATCAAATGTATATATGCAACATCTGGGTGTCCAGACGCAACATATTCAGTCGATGTCACACTTAACAATCCAGATCTTGGTTCCCCCTGCGACTGGTACATACCTGCGACTGGCATACTCTACGACTGGTATACTGCGACTGGTATACTCTGTGACTGGTATACTCTGCGACTGGTATACTGCGACTGGTATACTCTGCGACTGGTATACTCTACGACTGGTACCTTGCGACTGGTATACTCTGCGACTGGTACCTTGCGACTGGTATTCTCCAACGTAAGTTGCTTCCCTCGACTGGTAGTCTATTGTTCCCCCTGAACAAAAGACTTGCAGCTGAGGTAGACAACGGCTTTCAATCTGCAAATTTGTTAGCGCACATACATATCATGGCAATTCAAGGAGACCTAATATGTTTCTAAAATAAGAAAACTTAGCGTCTGGCAGAGGTTTTGTGAAGATGTCAGCAACTTGTTGCTTCGTCGACACGTATTCCAACCGGACGTCCTTCTTTAGCATGTGGTCCTTTATAAAGTGATGCCTGATATCAATGTGCTTGGTCCGTGAATGCAGCACAGGGTTCTGAGTGATTGCTATTGCACTGGTATTGTCGCAGAAGATAGGAGCTTCGGAAGCATCAATGCCGTAATCCTTCAATTGATGTTGAATCCAGAGAATTTGAGTGCAACAACTGCCAGCAGCAAGATACTCTGCTTCGGCTGTTGACATGGCAATTGATGTCTGATTCTTACTAAACCAGGAGATCAATCGATCCCCTAAGGATTGACACATTCCAATGGTGCTTTTGCGATCAATCCTGCACCCTGCGTAGTCTGCATCACTGTAACCGATTAGATGAAAGCCGGAGTCTTTGGGATACCAAAGACCCACGTTAGGAGTACCCTTCAAATATTTCAATATTCGCTTTACAGCAATGTAATGTGATTGCTTTGGCTCTACTTGGAATATAGCACACATACAGATAGCAAACATGATGTCTGGTCTGCTAGCAGTCAAATATAGCAAAGAGCCTATAATACCGCGATACAAAGATACCTCGATGGCAGTTCCAGCTTCATATTTGTCGAGTTTGATTGTGGAGCTCATGGGAGTAGCTGCTGCTGAACTATTTTCCATTCCAAACTTCTTTAGCAGTTCTTTTGTGTATTTCGCCTGGTTAATGAAGATTCCATTTTCCAGCTGGCGAACTTGTAAGCCCAAGAAAAATGTCAGCTCCCCCATCATACTCATCTCAAACTTATCCTGCATCAACGTAGAAAATTTCTTGCACAGCTTGGGGTTAGATGACCCAAAAATAATATCGTCAACGTAAATCTGAAGAAGTAAGACATGGTCATCCTTAACAAATTTAAACAACGTCTTATCAACTGTGCCTATTGTGAATTGATGTTCAAGCAGGAATTTTGTGAGTGTATCATACCAAGCTCTGGGTGCTTGTTTCAACCCATATAGAGCTTTATCCAGTTTGTAAACAAAGTCTGGATGTGTATGATCTATGAAGCCAGGAGGTTGTGCAACATACACTTCCTCTGTCAAGACGCCATTTAGAAAGGCACTCTTGACATCCATCTGAAAGACTTTGAAGTTTTTATATGCAGCATATGCAAGGAACATGCGAATGGCTTCTAATCTAGCTACTGGTGCAAATGCCTCATCAAAATCTATTCCTTCCATCTGTCTAAATCCTTGTGCAACCAGCCTAGCCTTATTTCTTGTTACTACACCATCCTCATTCAGTTTATTCCTAAAGACCCATCGTGTGCCTATGACTGAATGATTTTTAGGTCTAGGTACAAGTTGCCATACTTTATTACGTGCAAATTGATTTAACTCTTCTTGCATAGCATCTATCCAGCTTGGGTCAGCTAAGGCCTCATCAATTATCTTAGGTTCTATATGAGAAAAAAAAGCAGCATCAAAATGATCGTGAGATAGCTGGCCTCGTGTGCGAACAGGGGATTGAATGTTACCTATGACTTGCTCAGGTGGATGATTTCTATTCCACCGAAGATCAAGTCCAATGGGATTTCTTCTTTGTTGTTCCCCCTATGTTGCTGGATGGTTTGCAGCGACTGGATCAGCAGACGCCAATTGAATTTGTTCGTTGTTGAGTTGTGCATCTGATTCCAGTTGGTGAGATGTTCTTGCGACTGGTTGATCAGCTGGTTCACCAGTCGGTGGTCTTGATGCCAATTGAGAAGGTTTCGCGACTGGTTGTCCAGCTGGTGGACTTGATACCAATTGAAAATTTCTTGCAGCTAGTTGTCCAGTCGTTGGTTGAGCGTCGTCTGATTGTATATTATCTTGATTCTTCGATACTTCTCCTCCAGCAGTTGGTGCACTTGTAATTCGTTCCTGCGGCTGATCCACGTTAGTTAAATCAATAACAACTGGATTACCTGTTGGATCTTGTTGAATATTGTTGTGCTTTGTGACCACTGCTGGTTGTTCCCCCTCAGCTGATGTTCTTTGTGCCATGTCATCGTCTGATTCCTCAAGGGATGTTGATTCCAGACGTGAACACAAGTCATGAAGGCTCGCAGCTGAATTTGACTTGAAACTAGTTTCATCGAAAACCACATGAGCGGATTCCTCAACAATTAAGCTTCTTCTGTTGAATACTCTATACGCCTTGCTCACTGTTGAGTAACCTAAAAATATTCCTGCATCAGATTTAGGTTCAAAGGCAGTTAGATGCTTCTTGCCATTGTTATGAATGAAACACTTGCATCCAAACACCCTGAAATATGAAATATCAAGTTTCTTGCCATTCCAGATCTCATATGGGGTTTTATCGTGCATCCTATTAATCATTGATCTGTTCTGAGTGTAACATGCTTTGTTAACTGCTTCTGCCCAAAATTTTTGAGAAATACCCGAATAGGCAATCATAGATCTAGCAGCTTATTTTAAAGTACGGTTTCTCCTCTCAGCTAAACCATTTTGCTGAGGAGTTCTAGCTGCAGAAAGCTCATGCTTTATTCCAATATCATCCAGATAAGAAGATAATTTTTGATTTAAAAACTCTGTTCCTCGATCACTCCTTATCCGGTTGACTGTACAAGATTTGTCAATTTGCAAACGTTTTAAAAGCCTAATCAACTGGTCAGCGGTTTCAGATTTTGCTTTTAAAAACACCACCCAAGTATATTTAGTAAAATCATCAACAATGACTAGGGTGTAGTTCATTCCCCCTAAGCTGGTTATAGAAACAGGACCAAAAAGATCCAAATGCAAAAGCTCTAAGCTTCGGGAAGAACGTTTACCGCCTTTTGTTTTGAAAGTGGATCGAATTTGTTTTCCCAGTTGACATGCTGCACAAATCTTGTCCTTAGAAAAACTAATTTGTGGCAGACCAGAAACCATATCATGTTCAGTGGATCGAATTGTTTTCCCAGTTGACATGCTGCACAAATCTTGTCCTTAGAAAAACTAATTTGTGGCAGACCAGAAACCATATCATGTTCACTCAACTTGGCGAGTGTTTTGAAGTTTAAGTGATTCATTCTTTGGTGCAACAACCAGCTCTTGGAAGAACCAGCTGCAAGGCACAATTGTTCAGGTTACTGCTGATCTGACCAGTCGATGATGTAGGTATTCCCTGAACATTTTCCTACCAACACAGTCAGACCACTTGGACTCTGAACCGTGCATGTGTGTTGTTGAAACTTGACTATGTAACCTTTGTCAAATAGTTGACTAATACTAATCAAATTATATTTAAGATTATCAACAACAAGGACATCAAAAATGGAAATGTTACCGTGGATAAGCTTACCCTTACCCACAGTGTTACCATATGCATTGTCGCCAAATATAATTTTAGCTCCTTTGTGAGGAATCACGTCTGTTAACAGCTTTCTATTTCCTGTCATGTGTCTTGCACATCCGCTATCCAGGTACCACAAAGTTGTTTTAGCTGTTGCTTCGTACCTGTTATCCTGCAATCAAACAAGCAGCTTTTGGTACCCAATTTTACTTGGGTCCAAATTTGGATTACCCCTTTCGGGACCCAAACTTGAATTATCCTTACGATCTTTCCAGTGTGTGGGTCCACAAAAGTCTGTGCAAAATTGTGCGATCTATGGAGTTTAGATTTGACATGTTGACCAACAGGATCTCTTCTCTGCCAAGTCTTTTTCCAACCATATTTTGCTTTCCTAAAGTTACGCCGCGGCTGGTTTGGAACATAGGACTGTCGGGGGTCCGGATCCGCCCCCCGGCTAGGCAGGGGAAGAACAGAAAATAAACGGCCGGGAGACGATCAATACGATAGATAACAAAACAATTGTCATACATAGGGTGTTCAAAAACACTACCTTGCTGGCACTTGTGCCTGGCTCCAACCGTAGTTACAATAACGTCGGCTCTTCTCGGTAGATTGCGGTAGATAACGCCAATCCGGTCCACGACCGGATACGAGACTCCTTCGTCACCCTGCACTAGAAGGCGTGACGAGATCTGCGTGGACGGATTCTCCTCGTCGAATTGGCCGGAAATAATTTTCCGGCGAAGAAGAGGCGGCGGCGGCGCTTTGAGAGAGGAGGGGCGGCGCTCACTTTAGGGTTAGGTTAAGTGTAGTGTAACAAGTGTTTTGATTAAGTCTAACAAGTCTACATTAAATAGACTAAGTGTTGGACTTGGACCGGCCCAACGGGCCCGGGTCCAACGGATGAACATTCAGTTCATACCCAACACCGAGACTTCATCGTAACTCTGATCGCCGATCAGATCGGACCAATCTACTCAGTTTCCAAAACTGAATACTATGATCTGAAAAACCATTTTTCAGAACCCCAGTGCAAAATGACCGTTTTGACGGGCCCGGGTCCAACGGATGAACATTCAGTTCATACCCAACACCGAGACTTCATCGTAACTCTGATCGCCGATCAGATCGGACCAATCTACTCAGTTTCCAAAACTGAATACTATGATCTGAAAAACCATTTTTCAGAACCCCAGTGCAAAATGACCGTTTTGCCCCTCAACAGCGGGAAACCCCGGTTTGACCCTTGTTGTCTTTTAGGAAGTCGCACTCCCCAAAATCCTCTTCTCGCGCTCAACACATTGAGCTGAATATCCGTGCGGGAATCTCGAATCCAGTACTTGTGTGACCCTCAATGGTTCAGGGATACAGCTAGCCGTGGGCCCACAACCATTGTGGCTCCGGAATCACAATTCCGAACTTGCCCATCGGATCATGGTAAAGCGTCTAGCAACATCGCCCCATGATCCCCTAGGTATCACTGATAGTGCCTGCAAGAACCAGTTGGTCGTGGTTAGCCTACAGTACGGTCCTTTCAATCCATATATCCCGATCAGATCAACGATCATTGGTAAATCGAGAGTCGCTAAAGATACGATAGCTATGCATACATCTTGGAGATCGAATAGTGACATCGCGAGTGTAACTAGGTAAACACATTTACCTAAAACACTTCTAGTACTCTGGCCAGAGATTTATATACTATTATCCCCTCAGATAGCATAGGATATCCACGCATGTCTGCGAGCGGTGAATCCTCGACAACGATGCATCGACTCCTACATGCATCGGGTC
>KV011834.1:74912-88342 GCA_001598015.1 Dorcoceras hygrometricum
TAGCAGCAAGGGCTTTCGTCGGCTGGGAAGTGGAGGGGCCAGCTTCCGATCTTGTCTCCAACTCAAACTCATATGCTTTCAAATTGGCGAACAAATCGTGCAGCTCTAGCTTGTTCAAGTCTTTTGACTCCCTCATGGCCATTGTCTTCACGTCCCATTCTTTGGGTAGCGCTCTCATGACCTTTAGTGCCAACTCCCTGTTGCTATATTCTTTTCCAAGACTGTTCAGTTCGATCACCACGGCGCTGAATCTTTCGTCGAACTCAGCCATCGTCTCTCCATCCTTCATTTTGATTGATTCATATTTTTGCTGCGCCACGGTCAGCTTGTTCTCTTTCATTTCATCATTTCCTTCGCATATCTGGGTCAGCTTTTCCCAGATATCTTTTGCTGTAGGACAATTCTTGACCTTGCTGAACATGTTCTTGTCTTTGTCCAGCGTCTTGAATAATATGTCCTTTGCTACATTGTCTAGATTCGCCTTTCTCTTGTCCTCGTTCGTGTTTTCATGTCTGGCTTTCGGAAGAAACTGAGGCTCTCCACTTGTTACAGCAACCGCTAGATTTGGCTTCATTATCTTCAGCGGTCCTTCTGTGATGACATACCACATGTCGTCATCCATGGCTGCTAGATGCGCTTGCATCCTAATCTTCCAATCATCATACTCTTCCCTCGAAAATAAAGGAATCTTATTGTGAGAGATCGAAATATTAGGATATAATAAAGCACGGAAAAACAGATGTTCAATGACTGAGATTTGCCTGCTCTGATACCACTTGATGGTCCCAGAAATAGGATCAATAAGTAAATAGGAGTTCAGAAGGGGGGGTTGAATGAAATCCTTCGATTTTTGAAATCTTTTAAAATGTTTTACAAGCACAGCTTAACTTAAGTCTGAGTTACCAGACTTAAGATATCTCAGTTTTATGCAAGTCTTTCGGACAACAATATTTGCGTGGTAAAAGGCCTATTAACTTGTGAACAGTAAATAATAAGCAATATGTAAGTGCGGTATGTAAAAGATAAGGATTCAGGATTTGTTTCTGGAAGTTCGGATATAAATATCCTACGTCTCCCCTTCTTCCTCCTCGGAAGGTATCACTAGAAGATTTGCTGATTACAGGCCTTCTGCAACCAACCGATCACACAAGCAGCACTTGTATGAACTCCTAGACACTTCACAATCTATCACGCAGACGCAGCTGCTGATTGTTTACAACACTTGTATATTTTTCGAACTGCTTTGCGCAGCAAGTTCGTTACAGACTCAATTGATTTAACAATGAATACAAAGCTATGAGTACTGTAAAATCTCTGGTTTCTTAAACAAAGAAACTCGATTCACAGAATGAACCAGAGATTGAAACTCGAAGGTATAACAATGAATATCAACGAATGAAGATTCTTCGAGTGGTTGAGCTTTTTGAATGCTTTCAACGATGTGTAAGCTCTAGAGAGATTTTGACAGCGTGACCGCAATATGATAATAGCGAAGGATGATTTCTTCAATCCAACTCCTGGTATTTATAGGCTTCGATTGCAACGATCATAAATGCTTCAAAGGAAAATAAATCCCGTTTGAATCACTGTCAAATAGTACGCCGTAATCACTGCTCCACTACAAGGTAAAATTGCTCATTGATAGAGCCAATTTGTCTTCTTTCCATTTCTGTGCAAGAATTGAAAAATGGCATCTGGACATCGTACTATTTACCCAAAATGGTACCTACCTTGTCTCCTTAATTCTAGGCAATTGTACGATTCTACATATCTTTTCCATTTTGAGTATACGATCGTATCTAAATCAATTTAAACTTGCTCCTGAAATAACTTTGATAACCAGATCCAATTTTCTTTGTCGTGGTTTCAAATGTTGCGACTGGAAAATACTTCCAAGTATGCATCGACTGGATTTCCATGTGCGATTTTCCAGCGCCTGATTCTTTATATAACCCAACGACTGGTTTCTAGCACGAAGTCAAAACGTTGTCGTATCAACTTATTCATACGACATCGTTTTGTAAACACCCTCGAATGGTTAATTAACTCACTGTAGCTCTCGTCTGGTTTCAATACGGTGTCGCTTCAACTTGCTTAAACGCTGTCTTTTTGCACACGTTACCATTTTACTTCTTGCTTCTGATTTATGAAGACATTGTATCCTGCGTCTGGTTTACCAATACTATCTTGCGACTGATTCCAAAAGTACTGTACACTGCGTCTGGATTTTCAAACTACTGTACACTGCATCTGGATTTTCAAACTACTGTACACTGCGTCTGGATTACGAAAACATTATCTCTCGTCTGTTTATGTAACACGTCGACTAACACAAGATACTGTAGCTCTAGACTGGATACTTAACGTCTGAATAAACAAATCACTGTAGCTTGCAACTGATTCGATACCAAAGATAAATTCACTGTAGCTCTCGTCTTCATAACCCGTCCACTGATATACCACACCACTGCGTCTGATTATCCAGATTTTGTTATCACCAAAACCATAAATTTTATCCTAACAGAATGTTACCTATGATCTGCTCGGGTGGATGATTTCTATTCCACCGAAGATCAGATCCGGTTGGATTTGCTCCCTGTCCTTCTTGGATGTTTGTCTGAATGGCTTGGTCTTGATTATCTGACACCAGTTGATATGACTTTGTTCCAGATTTGAACCAGATGCCAATTGATGAGATGAATTATCTGCTTGTTCATCAGGATCTGGTCTGGATACCAATTGATGAGCATTATCTTGTACACTTGTTGCTCCATCACCAGCAGCTTGCGCACCTGTTGAGATCTGTTACTGTACAGGGTCAACGTTAGTCAAATCAATGACTTCTATGTTACCTGTCAGATCTGCTTGGATGTTATCGTGTGGTGTGTACAGTGCTGGTTACAGGGTCAACGTTAGTCAAATCAATGACTTCTATGTTACCTGTCAGATCTGCTTGGATGTTATCGTGTGGTGTGTACAGTGCTGGTTGTATCTCAGCTGAATGTCGAATCTGTGGCACGTCATCACTTGATTCATCTAAGCTGGTTGACTCCAGACGTGTGCACAGATATTAAGGCTCACAGCTGAGTTGGATCGAAATCTGGTTTCGTCGAATACCACGTGAGCTGATTCTTCAACCGTCAAGATCCGGTTGTTAAACACTCTGTACACTTTGCTCATGGCTGAGTATCTAGGAAACAAACCTGCATCAGATTAGCATCGAAAGCTGTTAGGTACTTTTTACCGTTGTTGTGAATGAAACATCTGCACCCAAACATCCTGAAATAAGATATATCAGGTTTCTTGCCACTCCAGAACTCATATGGTATAACTCCATGAGTCTTCATAGATCTGTTCTGAGTTTAGCAAGCTGTTTAGCAAGCTGTGTTAACTGCTTCTGCCTAGAATTTTTATGAAATACCGAAATTAGCAATCGTAGTTCGAGCAGCTTTTTCTAAAGTTCAATTTCTCCTCTCAGCTAGCCCGTTCTGCTGAGGAGTTCTAGCTGCTAAAAGCTCATGCTTTATTCCAATGTCTTCCAGATAAGAGGATAGCTTATGATTTAAATACTCAGTACCTCTATCACTCCTTATCCGGTTGACAGTACAAGATTTGTCATTTCGTAAAAATTTTAAAAGCTTAATCGGCTGGTGAGCGGTCTGGTCTTTTGATTTTAAAAACAACACCCATGTAAATTTTGTAAAATCATCAACAACAACTAGGGTGTAATTTGTTCCCCTTAAGCTTGTTACGGGTATAGGACCAAAAAGATCCATATGTAAAAGCTCTAAGCTTCGAGAAGAACGAATACCGCTTTTCTTTTTGAAAGTAGATCTAATCTTTTTTCCCAGCTGACATGCAGAAAATCGTGTCTTTAGAAAAATTTATTTTGGGCATACCAGAAACCAATTCAATATTACTCAATTTGGCAAGTGTTTTGAAGTTAAGATGATTCATCCTTTGGTGTCACAGCCAGCTCTTGGAAGAGTCAGCTTCTAGGAAAATCTGTTCAGACCTCATCTGCTCTGACCAGTTGACAATGTACGTATTCCCCGATCTGTTTCCTACCAATACTGTCAGACCATCAGAGTTCTGAACTGTGCACGTGTGCTTTTGAAAGTTAACTGTGTAACCATTGTCACACAACTGACTTATACTAATCAGATTATAGCACAAATTCTCAACTAAAAGAATATCAGATATGGAAATGTTACCATGGGTAAGCTTACCCTTACCCACAGTGTTACCGTGTGAGTTATCACCAAACACAATTTTAGCTCCTTTGTGTAGTGTCAAATCTGATAGCAGCTTTGGATTTCCAGTGATATGCCTTGCACATCGGCTATCCAGATACCAAATGATTGAGTCTTCTGAATCTTTGTACCTATTATCTTGCAATTATGAAAATAAACTTTTGGTACCAATTTTACTTAGGTCCAGATCGGATTACCCCTCTTGGGACCCATACTTGAATTACCTTTACAGTTTTCCCAGTATGGACATCCACTAGGGTTCGTGCAGAAGTATTATGTGATCTGTTGAGCTTTGGCTTAGTATTTTTTCCCCTTTTTATAGTATCTGATAGAGATTCCTAGTTCACGTCCGCCTTCTGGAAGAGTTTACATAGAGCTTTAGGTACACGGTTGACCTTTAGCACGGCTTTTCACCCCCAGACGGATGGACAACCAGAAAGGGTGATTCAAATTTTGGAAGATTTACTCCGAGCATGTATTATAGACTTCTCAGAAAGTTGGGATCTGAAACTACCGTTGGTAGAATTTTCATATAATAACAGTTTTCAAGCATCGATACAGATGGCTCCATACGAAGCACTTTATGGACGCAAGTGTAGAACGCCTCTCCATTGGGATGAAGTGGGAGAACGATCTGGTTTAGGACCAGATGTGGTTGAGCAAACAGCGATACATTGGTCCTTATGAAATTCTGGACAAGGTAGGGACGATGGCTTATCGACTAGCACTGCCGCCGCATCTGTCCTCAGTGCATAATGTATTTCACGTATCAGCCTTGAGGAAGTATGTTTCCCACCCATCGCATATACTAAGTGTTGAGCCGATTGACTTAGAACCAGACTTGAGCTATGAAGAAAGACCCGAGAAGATTCTTCTTAGGGAAATTAGGAAGCTGAGGAACCGTAGTATCCCTATGGTTAAGGTTTAGTTCCAACCAAACTGAACGAGAAGATACGTGGAAACAGAAGCTGATATGCTTAGTTGCTACCCAGAATTGTTTGGTAAGTAAATTTTGAGGACGAAATTTTTATTAGGTGGGTAGATTGTAACGCTCCAAAATCCATAGGACCACAATTTTTAGTCCTTTTAATTCAAGGACCCATTTCTAATTCGAATTTCAGCTTAACCATTTAATGCTAGCTGATTTCTTATTTTCAGATGTTGAACACGGTGCAGAGGTCTAGTCAGCTGTTACCCGAGCACCAGCTGAGTAATTTTCAGAAGTCAAAAATAAAATGATTTTTTCGGATGGGAGAATGGTTCTTTTTAAATGAGAGTATTGCTTTAACAAATTCAAATAGTGATAGGATACTTTTAACAAATTTTGAGAAGTAGGTGTGGAACACCATGCCTACTCGAGTGTTTTTCCCTGTTACAAGTCAGACTCCCATGCCTATGGTACGTGTGGACTATAAGTTCATCATTTTGCAAGAAAACCTTCATTTTTTTCATCAAAGAAACCATAGGAAACTCGCTGCGGTGCTTGAGGAGACTTGCTGCTAAGACCTGCTGTGTTTCGTGTTTCTCCTGTGTTAAGGCAAGTAAATCTGATTCTTGCTACGCCATGAAAGCATTTGTATTGTTCTCTTTCAGCTTTGTGATTGCTTGCCTGATTTATGTTCAAATTCAGCTATTGTTCATGTTTCTGCTGATTTGGAATATGTTTAATGTTCGGGTTCACAGTGGGTTTATGTTTGAAACTCAAAATGTATTTTAGGAAGTTGTTGATGTTGGTTTTTAAACCACTGAGAATTCCAGTTCCAGTTCATCGTAAAATTTCAAAGTTCTTCTTTTGGTGAATGGTAATATCGGAATTTGACTCTATGTAATCGGAGTTGCTAATTGAATCAGAAGTTAAGTCTGGTTTGATAGGCAACAGCTGATAGCGCAGCCGTCTTTTTGATGTGGCAACACCAAGTTCTTATTCAGATTTTGTTTCCTATGTCAGCGATTGAATTTCATATTTAAATTTAGCAGTTACATTCCAGCTGTTGCATTTGTTCGTAACTAGCTGTTGCATTTGTTCGTAACCAGCTGTTGCGTTAGTTGTATTCAGCTGTTTACTGTTCATATGATATTTCCTTAGCGTCAGCTGTTTACTGTTCATATGATATTTCCTTAGCGTCAGCTGTTTACTGTTCATATGACATTTCCTTAGCGTCAAGTGTTTACTGTTCATATGACATTTCCTTAGCGTCAGCTGTTTACTGCTCATATGATATATTGTTAGGACCGAAAATTGAGAGATAAATGCAAAGCGAGCGCTGCTACTGATAAATTAAAATTTTTGCGCTGCTTTAAAGGAGCTACAATAGCTCACGGTTCTTGAACATAAAACAGAGCACCGGAGACAGATCTGGTATGTAATAAAAACATGCGGAAAACACCATAACTGAATCCTGATTTTTAAAACTCGATGCAAATAGATTTCTGTTAAACAGAAATCTGTTCGACTGATGGTGTGTGCAATGATGTATGCGTGCGTGCTAAATAAATGCAAGTGCGGAATAAATAACAGAATACAATACACAGCTATTTGTTTATGGAAGTTCGGAGTTCAATCTCCTACATCTCCCCTTCTTCCTTCTTCAGGAAGGTTCTACTAGAAGATTTGATCTACACCTCATGTACGGACCCGATCCCGCAGCCAGCAGCTGTGAGAACTCCTAGACTCCACCAGCCCTCGGCTGTCTCAATCAGAACTTGTTTAACGTCTCTGTTCAAAGGCTACAGACAAAGAGTTTCTTCGTGCTTGGACGGGATCTGATTTTTGTTTGTGATTCACTCGCTAATCAATTTCGCACATCTCTCAAAATATGCGAGTGAATCTGTGTGTGTGAGATTTTACAGTGTATCTCTCAACTCTCAAATGAATAAATCTCACACACTGGGAAAATGCTTCTATGAAAGCTGATTGAGACTCAGCAGTCGACACTCGTTATGCGCTCCTCTCTAATGGCGGTCGACTACTTCATCTCCAATTTTCTTCCCTCTGTATTTTGCACTGTGTTAATTAATCTGTCAAAATCCCTTTTCTTCAACAGTGCTTCTTGTTTATATAGCTCCTCTCCAAATATGGCCGTTAGACAGTAAATTCAAATCTCTTCTGCGCTTGTCAAGGCCAATTTGTCTTCTTCCCAAATTGGTGCAACCATCCTCTGTATATTGTACTATTTCCCAGAATAGTACAAATCTTGTCCCCTTGATTTAAGGCATTTGAAAGACTCAATCTCAGCCATTGATTCTTTCCATTTTGAGCGTTGATTTCATCCCAACAGCTGAATGTGCTCCAACGAATTGTTCAACAGCTGTTGTCTTTTCTTCGTCACAACACTTCGCGCAACAGCTGGTTCAAACTCTTCCTTGCGCTACAGCTGATTTATACATCTTTGTCTTCGAGCAACTATTGAATCATATTTTGTCAAAGACCGATTGCATGATCCACTGTAGCTTGCGACTGATTCACTGTAGCTTTCGTCTGGTTAAATTATCCACTGTAGCTCTCGTTTGGATTCATCTTTTCTTCGCGCTACGTCTGACTCCATCTCTTGCGCTTCTCTTGTCAACTGCTGATTGTGATGACATCACTGCTGACATCGTCATCGCTGATCCATCTAGTTGTCTGCTGATATAGCTGACGTCATAGTTGCTGATCACAACTTCTTCCAATCAGCAATGCGGACGTCATCGTTGCTGATCACAGCTTCCTCCAATAGAAATGCTGACGTCATCATCGCTGATTCCAGATTCCTCTTCTCATCGACGTCTGATTTATTTACGTTTACGCAACAGCTGATTAACATCATCTGGACAGCATCTGAATTACATCTTCAAGCACCAGCTAGTCCAGATATCACTGTCTGATCAGACTTCACTAACAACGTCTGATCAGACTCCACTTTGGCTTCCATCAACAGCTGATCCATGAACACCTTAGCGCTTGCAGCTGGTTCATCATCCCCTTAGCGCTCCATCTGGTTCTTATCGTTCCAGCTGGTCCATCTTCTCCTTAGCGTTCCAGCTGGTCCTTATACACCTAAGTGCTCCAGCTGTTTCAGACTCTCTTAGCGATTATCACAGCTGCTGGTCAAACTTGGCCTCCGCCTGATTACGAACAACTGACTCAACTTTGTACATCTCCATTGCTAATCCAGCTGCCGTCTAAGTGATAAACCAAACCAGCTGTGAACTTTCCTGATAAGCACTGGTCTTCACATCTTAACTAACATCTGAAATGTTCTCGATGGCTCTCCAGCTGCTTTCAGGTAACTCATCTTTTCCTGCACGCTAGTAGGAACATTAGAAACATAGTAACAGGTTTTGTGTAATTCAAAACACATTCTGGATCTGTTATCCAGATCCATCAATCTCTCCCTTTTTGATTTACACAAAACCTCAAATAACATATGCACGATCTAACAATTCTCTCCCTTTTTGTGGGATCAAAAAGGAATCGAAAACTGGTTTTCCCGACAAATTTTAAATAAAGCTCTCTCTACACTGCCACAACAAAAACAATGTGACAGCAGGAATTTTAGATTTTTGAAAACGAAAAGCATTTTTGGAACAACCATATGCAACAATATGCTATGATTTGAAAAAGCTGATAGTGTGCTTCTGCTTTAGCTTATATATGCAGATCAAAGATTAATAAAACTCTCCCTATATTTTATGATATAAGCTCAAATCATTTTAAAAAAGAAGCACCAGCTGAAATTTCGCAAAAACTATCAGAGCACATAAACAAATTTTGTTTCAAAAGCGTTTTAAAATAAGTGCTCGTTCAAGAACAACCTGCTCTGATACCACATGTTAGGACCGAAAATTGAGAGATAAATGCAAAGCGAGCGTTGCTACTGATAAATTAAAATTTTTGCGCTGCTTTAAAGGAGCTACAATAGCTCACGGTTCTTGAACATAAAACAGAGCACCGGAGACAGATCTGGTATGTAATAAAAACATGAGGAAAACACCATAACTGAATCCTGATTTTTAAAACTCGATGCAAATAGATTTCTATTAAACAGAAATCAGTTCGACTGATGGTGTGTGCAATGATGTATGCGTGCGTGCTAAATAAATGCAAGTGCGGAATAAATAACAGAATACAATACACAGCTATTTGTTTATGGAAGTTCGGAGCTCAATCTCCTACATCTCCCCTTCTTCCTTCTTCAGGAAGGTTCTACTAGAAGATTTGATCTACACCTCAAGTACAGACCCGATCCCGCAGCCAGCAGCTGCGAGAACTCCTAGACTCCACAGCCCTCGGCTGTCTCAATCAGAACTTGTTTAACGTCTCTATTCAAAGACTACAGACACAGAGTTTAACGTCTTCGTGCTTGGACGAGATCTGATTTTTGTTTGTGATTCACTCGCTAATCAAATTCGCACATCTCTCAAAATATGCGAGTGAATCTGTGTGTGTGAGATTTTACAGTGTATCTCTCAACTCTCAAATGAATAAATCTCACACTGGGAAAATGCTTCTACAAAAGCTGATTGATACTCAGCAGTCGACACTCGTTATGCGCTCCTCTCTAATGGCGGTGGACTACTTCATCTCCAATTTTCTTCCCTCTGTATTTTGCACTGTGTTAATTAATCTGTCAAAATCCCTTTTCTTCAACAGTGCTTCTTGTATATATAGCTCCTCTCCAAATATGGCCGTTAGACAGTAAATTCAAGTCTCTTCTGCGCTTGTCAAGGCCAATTTGTCTTCTTCCCAAATTGGTGCAACCATCCTCTGTATATTGTACTATTTCCCAGAATAGTACAAATCTTGTCCCCTTGATTTAAGGCATTTGCACGACTCAATCTCAGCCATTGATTCTTTCCATTTTGAGCGTTGATTGCATCCCAACAGCTGAATGTGCTCCAACAAATTGTTCAACAGCTGTTCGCTCAGCTGTTGTCTTTTCTTCGTCACAACACTTCGCGCAACAGCTGGTTCAAACTCTTCCTTGCGCTACAGCTGATTTATACATCTTTGTCTTCGAGCAACTATTGAATCATCTTTTGTCAAAGACTGATTGCATGATCCACTGTAGCTTGCGACTGATTCACTTTTAAGAGTTAAACGACATCGCTCCATCTCTTGCGCTTCTCTTATCAGCTGCTGATTGTGATGACATCACTGCTGACGTCATCATCGCTGATCCATCTAGTTGTCTGCTGATATAGCTGACGTCATAGTTGCTGATCACAACTTCTTCCAATCAGCAATGCTGACGTCATCGTTGCTGATCACAGCTTCCTCCAATAGAAATGCTGACGTCATCATCGTTGATTCCAGATTCCTCTTCTCATCGACGTCTGATTTATTTACGTTTACGCAACAGCTGATTAACATCGTCTGGACAGCATCTGAATTACATCTTCATGCACCAGCTGGTCCAGATATCAACGTCTGATCAGACTTCACTAAACAACGTCTGATCAGACTCCACTTTGGCTTCCATCAACAGCTGATCCATGAACACCTTAGCGCTTGCAGCTGGTTCATCATCCCCTTAGCGCTCCAGCTAGTTCTTATCGTTCCAGCTGGTCCATCTTCTCCTTAGCGTTCCAGCTGGTCCTTATACACCTAAGTGCTCCAGCTGTTTCAGACTCTCTTAGCGATTATCACAGCTGCTGGTCAAACTTGGCCTCCGCCTGATTACAAACAACTGACTCAAATTTGGACGTCTCCATTGCTAATCCAGCTGCCGTCTAAGTGATAAACCAAACCAGCTGTGAACTTTCCTGATAAGCACTGGTATTCACATCTTAACTAACATCTGAAATGTTCTCGATGGCTCTCCAGCTGCTGTCAGGTAACTCATCTTTTCCTGTACGCTAAGTAGGAACATTAGAAACATAGTAACAGGTTTTGTGTAATTCAAAACACATTCTGGATCTGTTATCCAGATCCATCAATCTCTCCTTTTTTGATTTACACAAAACCTCAAATAACATATGCATGATCTAACAATTCTCTCCCTTTTTGTGGAAATAAAAAAGGAATCGAAAACTGGTTTTTCCGACATATTTTAAATAAAGCTCTCTCTACACTGTCACAACAAAAACAATGTGACAGCAGGAATTTTAGATTTTGGAAAACGAAAAGCATTTTTGGAACAACCATATGCAACAATATGCTATGATTTGAAAAAGCTGATAGCGTGCTTCTGCTTTAGCTTATATATGCAGATGAATGATTAATAAAACTCTCCCTATCTTTTATGATATAAGCTCAAATCATTTTAAAAACGAAGCACCAGCTGAAATTTCGCAAAAACTATCAGAGCACATAAACAAATTTTGTTTCAAAAGCGTTTTAAAATAAGTGCTCGTTCAAGAACAACCTGCTCTGATACCACTTGTTAGGACCGAAAATTGAGAGATAAATGCAAAGCGAGCGCTGCTACTGATAAATTAAAATTTTTGCGCTGCTTTAAAGGAGATACAATAGCTCACGGTTCTTGAACATAAAACAGAGCACCGGAGAAAGATCTGGTATGTAATAAAAACATACGGAAAACACCAGAACTGAATCCTGATTTTTAAAACTCGATGCAAATAGATTTCTGTTAAACAGAAATCTGTTCGACTGATGGTGTGTGCAATGATGTATGCGTGCGTGCTAAATAAATGCAAGTGCGGAATAAATAACAGAATACAATACACAGCTATTTGTTTATGGAAGTTCGGAGCTCAATTTCCTACATCTCCCCTTCTTCCTTCTTCAGGAAGGTTCTACTAGAAGATTTGATCTACACCTCATGTACAGACCCCATCCCGCAGCCAGCAGCTGCAAGAACTCCTAGACTCCACCAGCCCTCGGCTGTCTCAATCAGAACTTGTTTAACGTCTCTATTCAAAGACTACAGACACAGAGTTTAACGTCTTCGTGCTTGGACGAGATCTGATTTTTATTTTTGATTCACTCGCTAATCAATTTCGCACATCTCTCAAAATATGCGAGTGAATCTGTGTGTGTGAGATTTTACAGTGTATCTATCAACTCTCAAATGAATAAATCTCACACACTGGGAAAATACTAAGCTGATTGAGACTCCGCAGTCGACACTCGTTATGCGCTCCTCTCTAATGGCGGTCGACTACTTCATCTCCAATTTTCTTCCCTCTGTATTTTTCACTATGTTAATTAATCTTTCAATATCCCTTTTCTTCAACAGTGCTTCTTGTATATATAGCTCCTCTCCAAATATGGCCGTTAGACAGTAAATTCAAGTCTCTTCTGCGCTTGTCAAGGCCAATTTGTCTTCTTCCCAAATTGGTACAACCATCCTCTGTATATTGTACTATTTCCCAGAATAGTACAAATCTTGTCCCCTTGATTTAAGACATTTGAATGATTCAATCTCAGCCATTGATTCTTTCCATTTTGAGCGTTGATTGCATCCCAACAGCTGAATGTGCTCCAACAAATTGTTCAACAGCTGTTGTCTTTTCTTCGTCACAACACTTCGCGCAACAGCTGGTTCAAACTCTTCCTTGCGCTACAGCTGATTTATACATCTTTGTCTTCGAGCAACTATTGAATCATCTTTTGTCAAAGACTGATTGCATGATCCACTGTAGCTTGCGACTGATTCACTGTAGCTTGCGTCTGGATAAATTATCCACTGTAGCTCTCGTTTGGATTCATCTTTTCTTCGCGCTACGTCTGACTCCATCTCTTGCGCTTCTCTTGTCAACTGCTGATTGTGATGACATCACTGCTGACGTCATCATCGCTGATCCATCTAGTTGTCTGCTGATATAGCTGACGTCATAGTTGCTGATCACAACTTCTTCCAATCAGCAATGCTGACGTCATCGTTGCTGATCACAGCTTCCTCCAATAGAAATGCTGACGTCATCATCGCTGATTCCAGATTCCTCCAATTTCTTCTTTCTGTCGACAGCAACTGTAATGAATCAAACTTATGTCCATTAAACAAGAGTTAAAGCTATTGTGCGTGTGGAATCTTAAAAGCCGTGAGTGTTAAATGATAAAATGTGTATGCGGAACTGTAAATAACATAATACAATACACTGATATTTGTATCTGGATGTTCGGAGCTCAATCTCCTATATCTCCCCTTCTTCCTCCTCGGAAGGTTCCACTAGAAGAAGAGTCACCGAGCCTCGCTCCAGGTGAACTCATATCCTCAACAAATACACACCAGC
>KV011834.1:100221-117739 GCA_001598015.1 Dorcoceras hygrometricum
CTTGGACGGGATCTGATTTTGGTTTGTGATTCACTCGCTAAGTAATTTCGCACATCTCTCAAAATATGCGAGTGAATCTGTGTGTGTGAGATTTTACAGTGTATCGCTCAACTCTCAAATGAATAAATCTCACACACTGGGAAAATGCTTCTACAAAAGCTGATTGAGACTCAGCATTCGACACTCGTTATGCGCTCCTCTATTGCGGTCGACTACTTCATCTCCAATTTTCTTCCCTCTGTATTTTGCACTGTGTTAATTAATCTGTCAAAATCCCTTTTCTTCAACAGTGCTTCTTGTATATATAGCTCCTCTCCAAATATGGCCGTTAGACAGTAAATTCAAATCTTTTCTGCGCTTGTCAAGGCCAATTTGTCTTCTTCCCAAATTGTTGCTCTGTATATTGTACTATTTCCCAGAATAGTACAAATCTTGTCCCATTGATTTAAGGCATTTGCACGACTCAATCTCAGTCATTGATTCTTTCCATTTTGAGCGTTGATTGCATCCCAACAGCTGAATGTGCTCCAACAAATTGTTCAACAGCTGTTCGCTCAGCTGTTGTCTTTTCTTCGTCACAACACTTCACGCAACAGCTGGTTCAAACTCTTCCTTGCACTACAGCTGATTTATACATCTTTGTCTTCGAGCAACTACTGAATCATCTTCTGTCAACGACTGATTGCATGATACACTGTAGTATGCGACTGATTCACTGTAGCTTGCGTCTGGATAAATGATCCACTGCAGCTCTCGTCTGGATTCATCTTTTCTTCACGCTACGCCTGACTCCATCTCTTGTGCTTCTCTTGTCAACTGCTGATTGTGATGACATCACTGCTGACGTCATCATCACTGATCCATCTAGTTGTCTGCTGATATAGCTGATGTCATAGTTGCTGATCACAACTTCTTCCAATCAGCAATGCTGACGTCGTCGTTGCTGATCACAGCTTCCTCCAATAGAAATGCTGACGTTATCATCGCTGATTCCAGATTCCTCTTCTCATCGACGTCTGATTTATTTACGTTTACGCAACAGCTGATTAACATCGTCTGGACAGCATCTGAATTACATCTTCATGCACCAGCTGGTCCAGATATCAACGTCTGATCAGACTTCACTAAACAACGTCTAATCAAACTCCACTTTGTCTTCCATCAACAGCTGATCCATGAACACCTTAGCGCTTGCAGCTGGTTCATCATCCCCTTAGAGCTCCAGCTGGTTCTTATCGTTCCAGCTGGTCCATCTTCTCCTTAGCGTTCCAGCTGGTCCTTATACACCTAAGTGCTCCAGCTGTTTCAGACTCTCTTAGTGATTATCACAGCTGCTGGTCAAACTTGGCCTCCGCCTGATTACAAACAACTGACTCAACTTTGGACGTCTCCATTGCTAATCCATATGCCGTCAAAGTGATAAACCAAACCAGCTGTGAACTTTCCTGATAAGCACTGGTCTTCACATCTTAACTAACATCTGAAATGTTCTCGATGGCTCTCTAGCTGCTGTCAGGTAACTCATCTTTTCCCGCACGCTAAGTAGGAACATTAGAAACTTAGTAACAGGTTTTGTGTAATTCAAAACACATTCTGGATCCGTTATCCAGATCCATCAATCTCTCCCTTTTTGATTTACAAAAAATCTCAAATAACAGATTCATGATCTAACAATTCTCTCCCTTTTTGTGGGAATCAAAAAGGAATCGAAAACTGGTTTTCCCGACAAATTTTAAATAAAGCTCTCCCTACACTGCCACAACAAAAACAACGCGACAGTAGGAATTTTACAGATTTTTTAAACAAAAATTGGGAAAAACCGTATGCATGAATGATATGATTTTGAATAGCTGATAGTGTGCTTCTTCTTTAGGTTATATATGCAGATGAAGGATTAATCATAACTGTAACGCCCCAAAAATCCTTAGGACCACGATATGAATATTGTTCATTTAAAATGGCATATCTAAAATATGTTATGCATTGTTGAAATTAATTGATTTCAGAAAATAGTGTGACGAGCAGGTTCCAGCGGATGACTCCAAGGGTGATGCACGAGCTAGTTTATTTGAAATGGATTGAAAATATCTTTAAGGAGGTGAAATGATTTCTTTTGGAAAAGGTTTGGTACTTTACAAATTAAAATGGTTAGAAGGGAGTTTTTATTAAAATACTGCAACTTGTTTAAAGTGTGTCATGCTAAATATTACAAGTAAGCTTGCCACTAATCCCTTCGGTATTTAAACCTATTTTTCAGTGTATCGCTCAACTCTCAAATGAATAAATCTCACACACTGGGAAAATGCTTCTACAAAAGCTGATTGAGACTCAGCATTCGACACTCGTTATGCGCTCCTCTATTGCGGTCGACTACTTCATCTCCAATTTTCTTCCCTCTGTATTTTGCACTGTGTTAATTAATCTGTCAAAATCCCTTTTCTTCAACAGTGCTTCTTGTATATATAGCTCCTCTCCAAATATGGCCGTTAGACAGTAAATTCAAATCTTTTCTGCGCTTGTCAAGGCCAATTTGTCTTCTTCCCAAATTGTTGCTCTGTATATTGTACTATTTCCCAGAATAGTACAAATCTTGTCCCATTGATTTAAGGCATTTGCACGACTCAATCTCAGTCATTGATTCTTTCCATTTTGAGCGTTGATTGCATCCCAACAGCTGAATGTGCTCCAAAAAATTGTTCAACAGCTGTTCGCTCAGCTGTTGTCTTTTATTCGTCACAACACTTCGCGCAACAGCTGGTTCAAACTCTTCCTTGCGCTACAGCTGATTTATACATCTTTGTCTTCGAGCAACTACAAAATCATCTTCTGTCAACAACTGATTGCATGATCCACTGTAGCTTGCGACTGATTCACTGTAGCTTGCGTCTGGATAAATGATCCACTGCAGCTCTCGTCTGGATTCATATTTTCTTCGCGCTACGTCTGACTCCATCTCTTGCGCTTCTCTTGTCAACTGCTGATTGTGATGACATCACTGCTGACGTCATCATCACTGATCCATCTAGTTGTCTGCTGATATAGCTGATGTCATAGTTGCTGATCACAACTTCTTCCAATCAGCAATGCTGACGTCATCGTTGCTGATCACAGCTTCCTCCAATAGAAATGCGGACGTCATCATCGCTGATTCCATATTCCTCTTCTCATTGACGTCTGATTTATTTACGTTTATGCAACAGCTGATTAACATCATCTGGACAGCATCTGAATTACATCTTCATGCACCAGCTGGTCCAGATATCAACGTCTGATCAGACTTCACTAAACAACGTCTAATCAAAATCCACTTTGGCTTCCATCAACAGCTGATCCATGAACACCTTAGCACTTGCAGCTGGTTCATCATCCCCTTAGCGCTCTAGCTGTTTCTTATCGTTCCAGATGGTCCATCTTCTCCTTAGCGTTCCAGCTGGTCCTTATACACCTAAGTGCTCCAGCTGTTTCAGACTCTCTTAGTGATTATCACAGCTGCTGGTCAAACTTGGCCTCCGCCTGATTACGAACAACTGACTCAACTTTGGACGTCTCCATTGCTAATCCAGATGTCGTCTAAGTGATAAACCAAACCAGCTGTGAACTTTCCTGATAAGCACTGGCCTTCACATCTTAACTAACATCTGAAATGTTCTCGATGGCTCTCTAGCTGCTGTCAGGTAACTCATCTTTTCCCGCACGCTAAATAGGAACATTAGAAACTTAGTAACAGGTTTTTTGTAATTCAAAACACATTCTGGATCTGTTATCCAGATCCATCAATCCCTCCCTTTTTGATATACACAAAATCTCAAATAACAGATTCATGATCTAACAATTCTCTCCCTTTTTGTGGGAATCAAAAAGGAATCGAAAACTGGTTTTCCCGACAAATTTTAAATAAAGCTCTCCCTACACTGCCACAACAAAAACAATGTGACAGCAGGAATTTTAGATTTTGGAAAACGAAAAGCATTTTGGGAACAACCATATGCAACAATATGCTATGATTTGAAAAAGCTGATAGTGTGCTTCTGCTTTAGCTTATATATGCAGATGAAGGATTAATAAAACTCTCCCTATCTTTTATGATATAAGCTCAAATCATTTTAAAAACGAAGCACCAGCTGAAATTTCGCAAAAACTATCAAAGCACATAAACAAATTTTGTTTCAAAAGCGTTTTAAAATAAGTGCTCGTTCAAGAACAACCTCCTCTGATACCATCTGTTAGGACCGAAAATTGAGAGATAAATGCAAAGCGAGCGCTCCTACTGATAAATTAAAATTTTTGCGCTGCTTTAAAGGAGCTACATTAGCTCACGGTTCTTGAACATAAAACAGAGCACCGGAGGCAGATCTGGTATGTAATAAAAACATGCGGAAAACACCAGAACTGAATCCTGATTTTTAAAACTCGATGCAAACAGATATCTGTTAAACAGAAATCTGTTCGACTGATGGTGTGTGCAATGATGTATGCGTGCGTGCTAAATAAATGCAAGTGCGGAATAAATAACAGAATGCAATACACAGCTATTTGTTTATGGATGTTTGGAGCTCAATCTCATACATCTCCCCTTCGTCCTTCTTCAGGAAGGTTCTACTAAAAGATTTGATCTACACCTCATGTACAGACCCGATCCCGCAGCCAGCAGCTGCAAGAACTCCTAGACTCCACCTGCCCTTGGCTATCTCAATCAGAACTTGTTTAACGTCTCTGTTCAAAGACTACAGACACAGAGTTTAACGTCTTCGTGCTTGGACGGGATCTGATTTTTGTTTGTGATTCACTCGCTAATCAATTTCGCACATCTCTCAAAATATGCGAGTGAATCTGTGTGTGAGATTTTACAGTGTATCGCTCAACTCTCAAATGAATAAATCTCACACACTGGGAAAATGCTTCTACAAAAGCTGATTGAGACTCAGCATTCGACACTCGTTATGCGCTCCTCTATTGCGGTCGACTACTTCATCTCCAATTTTCTTCCCTCTGTATTTTGCACTGTGTTAATTAATCTGTCAAAATCCCTTTTCTTCAACAGTGCTTCTTGTATATATAGCTCCTCTCCAAATATGGCCGTTAGACAGTAAATTCAAATCTTTTCTGCGCTTGTCAAGGCTTGATTCTTTCCATTTTGAGCGTTGATTGCATCCCACCAGCTGAATGTGCTCCAACAAATTGTTCAACAGCTGTTCGCTCAGCTGTTGTCTTTCCTTCGTCACAACACTTCGCGCAACAGCTGGTTCAAACTCTTCCTTGCGCTACAGCTGATTTATACATCTTTGTCTTCGAGCAACTACTGAATCATCTTCTGTCAACGACTGATTGCATGATCCACTGTAGCTTGCGACTGATTCACTGTAGCTTGCGTCTGGATAAATGATCCAGTGTAGCTCTCGTCTGGATTCATCTTTTCTTCGCGCTACGTATGACTCCATCTCTTGGGCTTCTCTTGTCAACTGCTGATTGTGATGACATCACTACTGATATCATCATCACTGATCCATCTAGTTGTCTGCTGATATAGCTGACGTCATAGTTGCTGATCACAACTTCTTCCCCATCAGCAATGCTGACGTCATCGTTGCTGATCACAGCTTCCTCCAATAGAAATGCCGACGTCATCATCACTGATTCCAGATTCCTCTTCTCATCGACGTCTGATTTATTTACGTTTACGCAAAAGCTAATTAACATTGTCTGGACAGCATCTGAATTACATCTTCATGCACCAGCTGGTGCAGATATCAACGTCTGATCAGACTTCACTAAACAACGTCTGATCAGACTCCACTTTGGCTTCCATCAACAGCTGATCCATGAACACCTTAGCGCTTGCAGCTGGTTCATCATCCCCTTAGCGCTCCAGCTGGTTCTTATCGTTCCAGCTGGTCAATCTTCTCCTTAGCATTCCATCTGGTCCTTATACACCTAAGTGCTCCAGCTGTTTCAGACTCTCTTAGCGATTATCACAGCTGCCGGTCAAACTTGGCCTCCGCCTGATTACGAACAACTGACTCAACTTTGGATGTCTCCATTGTTAATCCAGCTGCCGTCTAAGTGATAAATCAAACCATCTGTGAACTTTCCTGATAAGCACTGGTCTTCACATCTTAACTAACATCTGAAATGTTCTCGATGGCTCTCCAGCTGCTGTCAGGTAACTCATCTTTTCCTGCACGCTAAGTAGGAACATTAGAAACATAGTAACATGTTTTGTGTAATTCAAAACACATTCTGGATCTGTTATCCAGATCCATCATATTTCCTTAGCGTCAGCTTTGTTCAATCGATATTCCGTTGACATCTGATTTACCCCAGCAGCTGAGTTCCCTGTAGGTATCTACTGTTTCACCTATTTCTCCGTTAACAGTTGAGTTAACCAAACTCAATTAGTTGACATTTGTTTACGCCAACAGTACTTTCATTTAGCAACATCTGAAATTTATCTAGTAACCACACGCTGTTTCTTTTAACATCTGTTTTTCCAAGTCTCAGCTGGATGCTCAGTGCAAATGTTAGTTTATAGAAATTGAGTTTTAAAAATGAAGTGAACCCCGATGGTAAGATCTAATTTTCACCCAGATGTTGTTTAAAGGAAGAAAATGTTTAGATTTTATGATTTATGGCAAAGATAATAGACGGTCCATATGGGAAGGGTGAGCAGCAGTCGAGCGTGTCGGTTGCCCTTCATATTGGGCGAGATTCGTCATATAGTAACTGATATCAGTAGTCATTTGATCAAGTGCAATGGGACCTAAGGAGAGCTTCTGAGCCATATGTCTAAAGAATTAAATGTTGGGATCTGAGTACTCCCTTATCAGATGTTATGAACAGCTATGTTTAAAACGTCTTCCTTTAAACTGTTATTGTATGTATTGCGCCTGCCCATATTTTCTCAGTTTTGCTTGCTGAGCCCCTAGGCTCACTAGCTTTCTTGGTGCAGGTGAGTCAGTTCCGGGGCAGACGGGAAGGGATCTGAATCAGCTGTGGTGTGTGGGTGTTTATCAAAAGGCCAGCGGTTCCGCGACGTCTGATTTATTGTTGTTGTTTTTGATCTTTTTCCAATCTGTATTAAGATATATTACAACAATAGTGAATTCAAACAGAGTTCCAGTAGTTGTAATTCGCAATTGCATTTTTTAACTTGAAATCTGATATTGAAATTTTAATTTTTCTACTTGGCGTCAACTGTTGATTCTTCGTATTTTCTTGGCAAGGAAATACAGCTTGCGACAATTCATTTCAGCCCTTCATTTTTGTCTTATATTTCTTTTTCCTTAAATTCGTGGCCCCATGAGGGTTTGGGTGCTACAATCAGAGATACCCTGTTTTGATCTGACTCTCTGTTTCTGAGATATGATATATAACATGTAGCGACTGGACCTTTTTAAATGCTAGATTCGAATGTTTGGGGTTCGAATTGAAAAGTGCGAAAATTTTCGATCTTAAAAAACTTGGATACTTCAATATAATTTTGGACTAAGTTGCAATTGTGACCAAAATTTAATTTAATGAACGGGAATCAAATCTGCTCAAATACTATGCGGAACATCTTATACGATATAATGCCAAAACTGATTCAGATTTCAACAAAATGAAGAATCAGAAATCTGAACAAGTACAAAAACTATAACTAGAGTTCTATACATCAAAACTGATGAACTAAGGAACAAAACGGAAACTATCGTCCACGATAAACAATCCCACATCTGATCAGATCTCACCATCCAGCTCCTGCGAAACATTACCTGCACTCAATAAAACTAGTGAGCCTAGGGGCTCAGCAGGTAAATCTGGAATATCGAAAACATATAACACATGCAACGATATCTGTTACTATACTGGAATCTGAATAGCTTAAAGATAAATAAGCTAAATATGATGACTGTCAAATCTAGCAATGATATGAAAGCATACATATATACATTATGAAATCATTTCTTTAAGCTTGGTGATTAAATCACATTGAACTCTATTCTTTATTTCTGGTAATTATGGCTAAACACCTGTACATAAGGTCTATCGTTTGATCAAACTTTGTATCTGAGTCAGAGAGATGGGTACAAAACCCATCTATCGCATATAAAGGGTATACAGTCCGTCGACCATATCTTAGTCCCTTCCGTAGTTGAAAGGGGCACACTGGTTCGTCAGCCAGCGTCCTCACCCTCTCTTGTGACCGTCTGTTGCTTCAGCCATAATCTATAAAATTTTCTGTAAAACATTTCTGAAAACATTCTTTCTGCTCTTTTTTTCTTTCGTAAATCTGTTTTTCTTTTCATTCTGGTACGGTTTACTGGTTTTATACTTCGGATGATATTCTGTAACACTTTGAGAATTCTCTGTAATACTTTCGAAGACGAAAACTGAATAAAGTCACTCGAATCTGTTCGAATTATTCGAATTAATCTTTCGAATTGAAGCGGAAATGAACAAGGAATTCAAATATGGAATTTCTGAATCTATTGAATCGGTTTTGAACAAAAGATAGGTGGAATCTGAATCGCACACAAGTATCTTAATAAGGAAGAAAGAATTCAGATTCTGACTGTTAGTCAACTCAGATGTCAATGAAATTAAATAGAGTCATTCAGATATCAATGGTCAACCGTGGTCAACTCAGATGTCAATGGTCAATCACAGTAGTGTTAACCAAATTCAGATTTGAAACAAAACTCGCATCTGAACTTAGAATAACTTAGATACTAAATAATCACTTAGAATCTGATCATTATAGAAAACTCAGACTTGGTTTAAGAATCAGATTTCAGACTTAGTCATTTGAACAATTGTAATCAACGAAGAAAACCTCAGTCTGAAGAAATCAAAGATCTCAAGAAATTTCTGGAATCAATCGAATAAGCTACTTGTAAGCTACTTCGAAGAAAATATTTTGAATTCTCAAGAAACTACTGGACGAACGTCATCAAACAATTTTTCTAACATCTTTCTAAATCAAAATCGCAGTAAACACATACTTCATCATTAAAACAGAGCATGAACTTTTCTTTTGTTTGAAGAACAGCCGTAGCAAATTCTCAAACCTGTAAAACCACATACAAACATGCATACATAATTGAATATATGCTTTCATAAGTATAGCAAGAAACAGAGTTTACTTGCCTGTAATCTGTAACACGATTACAGATGAAATCTGGAAAATCACGTACGCACCGCTCGTCTCCTTCAAAAAGCTTTGAAAGGTTATGCTCGGTTTCTTCACAGAGAGCACCGTTTGCTTTTTTTTGGAAAGTGTTTTTGGTTGAAAATGATGATGCATGATGTGGCTAACATCCTATATATATGAATTAAAATGCCTAAAGAAAAAACACGTTTAATCAATATGTCAAAATCCTTTAAAAGTGCTACTTCATTTTAAAATGAAATTTGATGCTAATAAACCGAGTCATTTTTATTTAAAAAGAAGGATTCAATTGGCTTGTAAGGATCAATCAAACAACTCTTGCAATTGCATTCTCAAATCTGGAATTCAACCGATATAAAAGTTGAATAAAATAGCATTTCAGTTTAATCTCTCAAATCTTATAACTTTCTAATTGTGGCTATAAAAGATTCTGGTCGTTACAATCTACCCTCCTTAAAAGAATTTCGTCCCCAAAATTACTTACTTAAACAAATCTGGGTATAGTTTGCATATCAGATTCGACTTCCCACGTGGCTTCTCTCTCTGACTTCATTTTAAAATGAAATTTGATGCTAATAAACCGAGTCATTTTTATTTAAAAAGAAGGATTCAATTGGCTTGTAAGGATCAATCAAACAACTCTTGCAATTGCATTCTCAAATCTGGAATTCAACCGATATAAAAGTTGAATAAAATAGCATTTCAGTTTAATCTCTCAAATCTTATAACTTTCTAATTGTGGCTATAAAAGATTCTGGTCGTTACAATCTACCCTCCTTAAAAGAATTTCGTCCCCAAAATTACTTACTTAAACAAATCTGGGTATAGTTTGCATATCAGATTCGACTTCCCACGTGGCTTCTCTCTCTGAGTGGTTTGCCCACTGAATCATGATCATAGGGATAGTTCTATTCCTTAACTTACGATTTTCTCTTGACAAAATCTTCTCTGGAAATTCTTCGTAAGTCAAATCTGAGGATAGCTGGATAGGCTCATGTCTAAGCACATGGGAAGGATTCGCAATGTATTTCCTCAAAGCTGATACGTGGAACACATTATGCACTGCTGACAACTCTGGAGGCAATGCTAGTCGGTAAGCTAAAGTTCCGATTCTTTCCAGAATCTGAAATGGTCCAATAAATATGGGACTCAGCTTTCCTTTTCGTCCAAATCTCATAACACCCTTCATAGGTGCTATCTTTAAAAATATATGATCTCCTATTTCGAAATTCAGATCTCGACGATGGCTATCTGCATAGCTCTTTTGTCTACTCTGTGCCGTCTTCATACGATCCCGAATTCTTTTGATGGCTTCAGCAGTCTGTTCTATAATATCTGGTCCTATCTCTGATCTTTCACCTGCATCATCCAAATGTATCGGTGATCTACATTTCCTGCCATACAGAGCTTCGTATGGAGCCATTTCTATCGAATCTTGATAACTATTGTTATAGGTGAACTCAACTAAGGGCAATTTAGAATCCCAGCTATCTGCATAGTCGAGAACACATGCACGAAGCAAATCTTCCAGTGTTTGAATCACTCTTTCTGATTGTCCATCGGTTTGTGGATGGAACGCTGTACTGAAGGTTAACTTAGTTCCCATGGCTCTATGATGACTTTTCCAAAACATCGAGGTAAATCTTGGATCTCGATCTGATACTATAGAACTTGGAATTCCATGGAGTCTGACTATTTCCTTAACATACAATTCAGCATACCTATTTAGATCGTACGTCGTCTTAACGGGTAAAAAGTGCGCTGACTTGGTTAATCTATCAATAATAACCCATATAGAATTAAATCCATGGAGTGTCCTGGGTAGTCCTACAACGAAATCCATCGCTATATTATCCCACTTCCATACTGGTATAGGGAGAGGCTTTAACATTCTAGCTGGTCTCTGATGCTCTGTTTTAACTTGCTGGCATGTTAAACATTCAGAAATGAAATTGGATATATCTCGTTTCATCCCTGGCCACCAAAACAGATGTTGAAAATCTTTATACATCTTCGTTCTTCCTGGGTGAATTGAATATGGAGTGTTATGGGCTTCATTCATAATCTCTTTGCACAAATCATTGGTGCGCGGTACCCACAACCTATTTTGGTATCTCACAATTCCCCCTTCTGTCGTATAAATATTTCCTCCTCTGTCTTCATCCTGTTTCTTCCACTTCTGAAGTTGATCATCCCTTTCTTGACCATCTCTAATTAGATCTTTCAAAGTAGATTGGATCGTAAGAACAGATAACTTAGCAGCATTCTCCTTCGTAACTATTCCCAGTTCAAATCTGTTGATCTCTCTTGCTAATGGAATCTGAACTGAAATCTGAGCTAAACCCACGCTTCTTCTGCTTAACGCATCTGCTACTACGTTGGTTTTTCCTGGGTGATAGCTAATCACACAATCATAATCTTTAACCAGTTCGAGCCATCTTCTTTGTCTCATGTTAAGCTCTTTCTGGGTAAAGAAATACTTAAGGCTCTTATGGTCTGTGAAGATTTCGCATCTCTCTCCATAAAGATAGTGCCTCCAAATCTTTAATGCAAAAACCACTGCTGCTAACTCTAAGTCATGCGTAGGGTAATTTTTCTAATGAAACTTTAGCTTTCTATAAGCATAAGCAATCACCTTCTTATCTTGCATCAAAACAGCTCCTAATCCTATCTTCGACGCATCTTTATAAATCATAAAATTTCCTTTCCCTGATGGTAAGGTCAAAACAGGGGCTTCTCTTAATGCCAACTTTAATTTCTCAAAACTAGACTGCATTCTTGGGTCCAATCGTACTTAGCATTTTTCTTGGTCAATGACGTTGAAGGGACAGCTATCTTAGAGAATCCCTCTATAAAACTTCGATAATAACCTGCTAGTTCTAAGAAACTACGAACCTCTGTTACACTCTTAGGTGCAGGCCATTCTCGAACAGCTTATACTTTAGAATGATCTACTTCTATCCCATTCTGAAAAATAATATGTCCAAGAAATACAACCTTTTCGATCCAAAATTAGCATTTACTAAACTTAGCAAACAATTGCTTAGTTCTGAAAATCTGCAAAATTACTCTAATATGTGCTGCGTGCTCAAATCTGCTCTTAGAGTAAATAAGAATGTCGTCTATGAACACAATAACGAATCTATCTAGAAAAGGTTGAAATACCCTATTCATAAAATCCATAAATACATATGGCGCATTAGTTAACCCAAATGGCATCACTAAAAACTCGTAATGGCCATATCTTGTTCTAAAGGCGGTCTTGTACACGTCTGCATCTTTAACTCGTAGCTGATGATATACAGATCTGAGGTCGATCTTCGAAAACACAGCAGCTCCTCGTATTTTGATCGAATAAGTCATCTATCCTAGGTAGATGATACTTATTTCTAACGGTCAACTTATTCAATTCTCTATAATCTATACATAGACGCATACTTCCGACTTTCTTATTTACGAACAACACCGGAGCTCCCCACGGTGAAGTACTGGGTCTGATGAAACCTTTATCCAATAAGTCTTAGATCTGTTCTTTTAACTCTTTCATCTCCTTGGGGGCAAGTCTGTAAGGAGGCCTGGAAACTGGAGCAGCTTCTGGTACTAAATCGATAGTAAATTCTAACTCACGATCTGGGGGCAGACCTGAGATATCTTCTGGAAAGATGTCTGGAAATTCGTTCACTAATTCTACGTCCTCCAAGTTGATTTTCTTATCTCGTTCTATCGACAAATCACTTACTAAAAATCTCTGACATCCGTTTCTTAAACACCGCTGGGCATTCAAAGCTGATATTATCTTAAGGGTGCGGTCAAGTCTGTCTGCTTTGAACGAAAACGAAATCCCATTAGGCATCTTATTTTCAACAGATCTCTGTTTAAAATCTATGATGGTTCCATACTTAGTTGACCAATCTATTCCCAAGATTAAATCAAACTCAAGCATCGGCAATACTATCAAATCTGCATAGACAATATTCCCCTGTAACTTATGTTCTACGTTTCGAATAATGTGATTGGTTACTATACTTTCTCCCGAAGGAATCTGGACCCTATATCCTACTTCAACTACTTCTGGTTTAACTGGTAAATTCTTAACAAATCTTTCTGAAAAGGAATGGGTTGCACCAGAATCTAACAATGCTAACGTACACATACTAGAAACAACGATCTTACCAGTCACAACCATCGTATCTGTAGGAGCTTGTTCTGCTGTCATCACATATGCTCTGCTGGTGATGAGTTACTTGTTCTGGGGGCAATTCTTGGATATGTGGCCTGGCTTACCACAGGCATAACATACATTCTGCCCAAAACGACATTGACCCGCATGATTCTTCTTACAGGTTGGACATGGCGGCCTATTCCCAGATTTGGGAACAGCAAAAATGGGTTGTGCAGCTATTGGCCCTCTTCCCTGAGACCCTTTTTGGTTAGTATTTGGCCTCTTAGATTGACTAAAATCTTTTTGCTGGAAGGCTTGTCGTTTCAGCTGTCGCTCATCCTCAATTTCTTTCCAGTCCTGTTCTTCCCGTAGAGCTTTTTTCACAGCTGCTCTATATTCCACGGGTTCTGCAAGCCTGACATCATGCTTAATCATGGGCTTCAACCCATTAATGAAATGCCTAAGCTTGACATCTGTATTTGTCCCAATTAGCGGAACAAAATAACATCTCCTCTCAAATTTACGGATCTAATCCCGCATAGGCATCCCTTCCTGCTTAAGAGTTAGGAACTCATTCTGCAGCTCCTCCCTCACATCCACCGTAAAGTACTGCTCAAAGAATACTCTCTTAAATTCCTCCCAATTGAGCATTTCCAAGTCTACTGTTAACTTGGCTCCTTCCCACCATATCATGGCATCTCCCCTCAACATATAAATCTCACACCGAGGTCTTTTGAGTTCTGTCAGATGCAGATACTCAAATATTACTTCCATGGACTTGATCCAACTTTCAGCTACCAGTGGATCAGTTGAACCAGCAAATTCCTGAGGTCGTTGTCTCCTAAACCTCTCTTGAGGGTCTTCTCGATTAATCATTCTTCCTGATGATTGAACATTCCATTGATTGGTTTGGTCAACCAGTCGTTCTAACAGTTGAGCCATACTAGCTAAAACAGGGTTGGTACCCTCTGATTAACTGTCTCCTTCCATGGTACCCCTTCTTCCTCTACCTCGTCCTTCCATTATCTGTATGGGTATCCCAAATCCACCACAATTCTATTATGAGAGATTACTTATGTGTTTGAATAGGAAATAAAACTCCCAAATATAGAAGCGGCTGGCGAGAGCTGTTCAGACTGGAAGAGTGTTTATCTGAAGGACCATGCTCCGATACCAACTGTAGCGACTGGACCTTTTTAAATGCTAGATTCGAATGTTTGGGGTTCTAATTGAAAAGTGCGAAAATTTTCGATCTTAACAAACTTGGATACTTCAATATACTTTTGGACTAAGTTGCAATTGTGACCAAAATTTAATTTAATGAACGGGAATCAAATATGCTCAAATACTATGCGGAACATCTTATACAATATAATGCCAAAACTGATTTAGATTTCAACAAAATGAAGAAGAAATCTGAACAAGTAAGAAAACTATAACTAGAGTTCTGTACATCAAAACTGATGAACTAAGGAACAAAACGGAAACTATCGTCCACGATAAACAATCTCCACATCTGATCAAATCCCACCATCCCTGCGAAACATTACCTGCACTCAAGAAAACTAGTGAGCCTAGGGGCTCAGCAGGTAAATCTGGAATATCAAAAACATATAACACATGCAACGATATCTGTTACTATATGGAATCTGAATAGCTTAAAGATAAATAAGCTAAATATGATGAACTGTCAAATCTGCAATGATATGAAAGCATACATATATACATTATGAAATCATTTTCTTTAAGCTTGGTGATTAAAATCACATTGAACTCTATTCTTTCTTTTCTGGTAATTATGGCTAAACACCTGTACATAAGGTCTGTCGTTTGATCAAACTTGGTATCTGATTCAGAGAGATGGGTACAAAACCCATCTATCGCATATAAAGGGTATACAGTCCATCGACCATATCTTAGTCCCTTCCGTTGAAAGGGGCACACTGGTTCGTCAGCCAGCGTCCTCACCCTCTCTTGTGACCGTCTATTGCTTCAGCCATAATCTATAAAACTTTTCTATAAAACATTCTGAAAACATTCTTTCTGATCTTTCTTTCTTTCGTAAATCTTTTTCTTTTCATTCTGGTACGATTTACTGGTTTTATACTTCGGATGATATTCTGGAACACTTTGAGAATTCTCTGTAATACTTTCGAAGACGAAAACTGAATAAAGTCACTCGAATCTGTTCGAATTATTCGAATTAATCTTTCGAATTGAAGCGGAAATGAACAAGGAATTCAAATCTGGAATTTCTGAATCTATTGAATCGGTTTTGAACAAAAGATAGGTGGAATCTGAATCGCACACAAGTATCTTAACAAGGAAGAAATAATTCAGATTCTGACTCTTGGTCAACTCAGATGTCAACGAAATTAAATAGAGTACTCAGATATCAATTTTCAACCGTAGTCAACTCAGATGTCAATGCTCAATCACAGTAGTGTTAACCAAATTCAGATTTGAAACAAAACTCGCATTTGAACTTAGAATAACTTAGATACTGAATACTGACTTAGAATCTAATCATTATAGAAAACTCAGACTTGGTTTAAGAATCATATTTCAGACTTAGTGATTTGAACAATTGTAATCAACGAAGAAAACCTCAGTCTGAAGAAATCAAATATCTCAAGAAATTTCTGGAATCAATCGAATACGCTACTTGTAAGCTAATTCGAAGAAAATCTTTTGAATTCTCAAGAAAATACTGGACGAATGTCATCAAACAGTTTTCTAACATCTTTCTGAATCAAAATTGTAGTAAAAAGGTACTTCATCATAAAAACAGAGCATGAAATTTTCTTTTATTTGAAGAACAGCCGTAGCAAATTCTCAAACCTTTAAAACCACATACAAACATGCATACAGAACTGAATATATGATTTCATAAGTGTAGCAAGAAACAGAGTTTACCTGCCTATAATCTGTAACACGATTACAGATGAAATCTGGCAAATCACGTACGCACCGCTCGTCTCCTTCGAAAAGCTTTGAAAGGTTTTGCTCGGTTTCTTCACAGAGAGCACCGTTTGCTTTTTTTTGGAAAGTGTTTTTGGTTGAAAATGATGATGCATGATGTGGCTAACATCCTATATATATGAATTAAAATGCCTAAGGAACAAACACGTTTAATCAATATGTCAAAATCCTTTAAAAGTGCTGCTCCATTTTAAAATGAAATTTGATGTTAATAAATCGAGTCATTTTTATTTAAAAATAAGGATTCAATTGGCTTGTAAGGATCAATCAAACAACTCCTGCAATTGCATTCTCAAATCTGGAATTCAACCGAAGTAAAAGTTGAATAAAATAGCATTTCAGTTTAATCTCTCAAATCTTATAACTTTCTAATTGTTGCTATAAAAGATTCTATTCGTTACATAACATCTGAAAAACTCTAAGTAGAATCTGTTCAAATCTGAGTCTGTTACTAATCGGATCTGATACGTAACCTCTGTACTAAAACTAATACCCTCGGATCTGATCTGTTCTCATCTGATTCACTTGGATCTGAATATTTCTGATCTGAAATCTTCAACCCAAATAACTGAGATCTGAAATTCTTTTTTAAATACGCTTCGCTCTCTCTGATCTAATATACTCGGCTTGAAATTTCATATCTGAAATTCTTACTTCCTTCGAAAGTACGATTTACTTAAGATCCAGATCTTAGTCTTAAGTGTTAGAGTAGATGCCCAACTAGCCAACTTGTGGCGTGTGGGTTTTGTTGACTCTTGTACAAACGATCTTTATATATGATATTCGCACTTTCTTATATGGCATTCTTTACTTTCATTATGTGTGTAATGATTTAAAATTGTGTTGAGTAAAGACCTAGATTACACTAAAGCGTATGTTAGATGTGATAGTGGGTATGACGGCTATCATGAAACACATCTAATAGTCGCTGTGTATTCTGAACATGTTCCTAGTCGATTGGGCCGTCAAAATGAGGATAAGGCCGCCCGAGTTCGAGACTAGTATCTGCGATGTGAAGTACCACGTTTCATTGGTAGGGAAAATTGTGATGTTCTGAGCATGCAGATAGATAGTGACCTGGTGATCTATCGAACTACCCTCCTTCGGACTTTCCAAGTGGTTACCATTTGTCGAGTGGACAAGGCCGCCCCGAGACTAGTATCTGCGATGTGAAGTACCACGTTTCATTGGTAGGGAACATTGTGATGTTCTGAGCATGCCATGCA
>KV011834.1:131408-141959 GCA_001598015.1 Dorcoceras hygrometricum
GGGTCACACAAGTACTGGATCCGAAATTCCCACACGGATACTCAGCTCAGCTCAATGAGCACGAGAAGAGGATTTCGGGAAGTATGACTTCCCAAAAGTCAACAAGGGTCAAACCGGGATTTGACTTTGTTGAGGTGAGGGGTGGTCATTTTGCTATTTAGGGTTAGATGATCTGGGATCTGGTCGTTGACGTAACTACCGCAATCAACCGAGAAGCGCCGGGTTCTTGAAACACCGGTTGGAGCCAGGCACAAGTGCCAGCGAGGTAACACGCCTGAAACACCCTATGTATGTTGATACATATAGAACTGTTCGGAGAATCCGATCGTTCTGATCTCGTCAGGACTTCTAGTGCAGTCTGACGAAGGAGTCTTGAATCTGGTCGTGGACCGGATTGACGTAACTACCGCAATCAACCGAGAAGCGCCGGGTTCTTGAAACACCGGTTGGAGCCAGGCACAAGTGCCAGCGAGGTAACACGCCTGAAACACCCTATGTATGTTGATACATATAGAACTGTTCTTAATCGTATTGATCGCCTCCCGGTGTCTATAATTTTTGTTCTTCCGCTGCCTGACCGGGGGGCGGATCCGGATCCCCAACATTAAGTTCAGTTCTTAGTCCAGTTTTCGTTATCACCAAAACTTATAAATGTTATCTTAACATAGTGGCTTAAGGTTACAGACAAGAATAAGGGATATAATTTGAGGAATTATTCGCACGTGTCGCCAGATTAGAGGCCATTCGCATATTTCTTTCATATTCTGCTTTTAAAAACTTTAAAGCCTATCAAATTAATGTTAAAAGTGCATTCTTAAATGGCATCCTAAATGAGGAAGTGTATGTTGCAGAGCCTCCTGGCTTCGTAGATCATACCAGACCAGATTATGTATATAAACTGGATAAAGCTCTGTATGGTCTAAAACAAGCACCGAGAGTTTGGTATGATACTTTGTCCAAATTTTTTATTGAGCATGAGTTTTTTTATTGGCTCGGTAAATAAGACGCTGTTTAAATTTTTTAATAATAATCATGTTTTATTAGTACGGATTTTATGTTGATGACATTATCTTTGGCTCAACTAATCCCAAGCTATGTGAAAATTTTTCCAAGCTGATGCAGGAGAATTTCGAGATGAGCATGATGGGGGAGCTGAAATTTTTCCTTGGATTACAAGTGAACCAGTTTGAAGATGGAATCTTCATCAATCAAGTGAAGTATGTTGGATATGTTTCTACAGATCAGAATCTAAGTTGATTCACACAAAATCTGCTACTATTGTACTAACGCTCTACATGACATGCGCAGCTTGCTAAGACTGGAGTAGACGTGAAGATATCAAAACTGGAACAGTGAGGGGATGCCTGAGCTGGACTGGTCGAAGATATCTAGCTGGAACAGTAAGGGGACGCCCAAGCTGGTACAGCATTTTACTTCCAGAAGTGCAGGGAACGCCAATCTGGTTCACCGACTTGGAGCAGGGGCAGCACGAAGATCAAGCGCAGAATAATAAGAAGATCAGAGTTCAAGTGTAGAGAATGAGTGCAGAACGGCTCAAGCGCAGATCAAGTGCAGTGTACAAGAGCAGTGATTGAGTGCGAAGCCGAGTACAAGCGCAATTATCGAGTGCAGATCTGATCACAAGCGGAGTACGAAGAACTCAGCTAAGGAACCAGTTGAAGGAGCTTGGAGGTCAGTTGAGACAAGCGAGCTGTTTTAATAAGAGGCTGAACAAGCCTGAAGAGACCCCTGAGGATGAGGAAGAATCTGCATGCTGGGGTACTCATGAAGATAAGCTGGTGCGGAAAGATGCAAGATGGATGGGCACACTGCCACAGCTCAGCATTGATCCAGAAGAACTCTGAAGTAGACCAGATTAGAGAACATCTCAAATGAAGAGTCTGCTAAGATATAAGGAGCAGATTGTGTTCCAGCTGGTTAAGGAGAAACCAGCTGGACAAAATGTTCAAGAGCTGATCAAGGAGGAAGACACTCTATCTAGAAAAGTCATGAACAGTCATAAAATGTGCTAGATAGAGGAATTCTAAGCTCTGAAGTTGATGAAGATCAGCTCAAGAGCGGTTTCAAACGAGAGGAGAAGAAGAGAGATTTGAACGGCTCAATAAAGCAACCAGCTCGAACAAGACCAGCTCAGTGCAGACCATAATGATGAACAAGCTGGAAAGTTTTTTAAGGTCAAACCAGCTCAAATTGCATGACATATGCAATAAAATCCATGAGCAAAGCGATTTGAATACAAGACTATACGACAAATGCTTTTGAGTATTCAAATTGACTTGCTTGTATTGTCCTCTCAGAACAGTGCTCACGTGACTAAAGTGAGGAAAAGCCTGCAACACATTTATGGATAAAGGACGCAAAGTATAACAGTGCCAGAAGACCTTCAAACAACTACAACTTTGTGTCTAACGGATATAACTCCGCATCAGACTATATATAGAGCACAAAACAAGCAAAAGACATGATGAGCGTGCTGAGAAGAGCAAAGTCGAAAGGGTTGTGCAAACCAAAATGTAAAAAGAAGAAAGCACAACCCTGGGAAGACAATGAAAAACCAGCTCGGACAGAAGCACTTCCCAGTGTGTGAGATTTTATCTTTGAGAGATTGAGTAGTCACTGTAAATCTCACACACGATTCACTCACATATACTCCCTCCTAGCCTCGCCTCCGCTCACCCGATGGGATTGTATGTGCGTTGCCCCTCCCTCGCGACTCCACTTCCTCTCCAACCCAACCAGATCACAACCAGACCTCTTAAGAACCCTCTAAGCCATGCCCAAAGTGCTGGACCAGCCCTCCTAGTCGAGCCATGGCAGCCCACTCATCACCTTGACCACCCAAGAACAAGACTCACACTCCACTCTCTTGAACGACACTTCCCGACCTCAAACTCTAATATGCCCTCAACCTACCTCGACCAGACATGAACTAGACCTAGGAGGCTTCCTTAACTCATGGTTCAGACCCTATCCAAGACCCTCGGATGAACGAAGGTCCCCTCACAAAGATTAACCCGAGCCGACCCATCACCCTCGGCCACGATGTACCCATCGGCTACCCCCTTTCGACCAGCCTTAATCCGACCTCAAACCAACCTCATACCAGACCCATGTGACCCTCTAGACGTGACTTATAACCCAAACAAGGTCCCTGGTAGAGCTAGGGTCGGACAGCAGCCCCGACGGACCATCAACATACGAAGGCGACAAGTAAAGAACATAAGAAAAATACTCCAACGCTTCATGGAAATATCCAGCCATTGAAATTAAGGTTACATGCATCAAATGACTCATAACACACATAATATGATCTGAAAGTGGCAGCAAGGAAGATTTAAAACTTGCCTTTAAGTGGGAAAAATCGGTAATACTCGTTACCGGATGCGCGGAGGCGAGGGAGAGCGATTTCTTCCTTCTCTTGGCTTTGATGTGGCTGGAAAAATTTCAGTGTGTATGGGATGGACGGCTGCTCTAATGTTTGATGAACGTGAGAATCCCCACTCCAAGGGTTTAGGATTAATTAATTAGGCTTTGAGCAAATTAGGCCCGCTAAACCTTGGATTAATTACTAAATTTCTAAGCCCATCAAGACTTAATTATGCACACTAATTTATTCATATCATATCTGAAAATTAATAAATTTAACCTTCGATATAAAAATCTAATTTAACGCTTATCCGCTCTTTTACCCGAAAATTCATTTTTGTGGGAAAAGCGCTTAAAAAAAATCTTCTCTCCTTTTTTTTGACTAACCGCTAGAAAATTTTAAAATTTACCAATGAAGAAATATTTGTCTTCTAAATCCTTAGAATATATTTTTGGAACATTTTAAAGTCACCTCTATCGTCCCCGATCATCCCTCCGTGGTTCGGCATCGGATATTCACCTAAAATCATCAAAACTCGAGAAAACCATTAAATCTCAAAATAAGTTACCAATAACATTTTAAAACCTCAATTAAATTTTAAATCATTTTAAAACTTTTATCTCATGCATGTGGTTTACGTGAGCGAATCTCGGACACTACAATTCCTCTCCCCTTTAAATAAATTTCGTCCTCGAAATTAAAACACACTGAACATCTTCAGATAGCGACCCCTCATGTCTAACTCAATATACAAACTATCATCCTCTTCCGAGTGATTCAGCAATTTGACCTTGACCATCTTAATCACCTTATTCTATAGTTTTCTTTCATGTCTAACTAGAATGCGGTCGGGGTTTTTCTCATAGGACAAGGTTGGCGTAAGCTGCAACAGCTCAAGACTCAGCACACAGCCACAATATGTTGACATGACTATCTCAAGTTGTAAATACAAGCTCAGATTCGTACCTCACGCAGATCTCACCCGACATCTCAGCACAGCACACAGCTGAAAGAAGAACGCACTTACTGCTCTGCTCGGCCAACAGCTCAGGGCCAGTGGCTCACGACAAAACCACAAGAGAGGTACAATCTTTCAAGATATCTAATAAATCAGCTTCGGTCAAGTTCAAACAGCTCATGGAGAAAACTTCAAAACACAGCCAGCTTCTACATGACCTCACAGTTCAGCCTAGCACAGGTAAGAACAACTAAGGTTCGAAAACAAAACTAACAGCCTTGGTTACCTGAAACAAAGCTCACGGGCTGGAAAATTCATGACCTATATCTCACAACGCTTCTCCACAATTTCCTCAGTTCGACCTCCTCTCGACTCCAAACTGGTGCGGAAATTTAGAGCTTGAAAAGAGGTTTTCAACCGAGGTACCCTCACTCAAAGCTGACCAGCCAATATCCAGCGATCTGGAACATACTAGGTCAGGTGAACAGTGTGGCCTAAAATGACTGTGTGCTGAGTCTTGAGCTTCCTGAAGAATACAAGGAGATGTGTGGCCTAAAATGACTAATTGTTGGTCAACGAGCGAGGATATATACTAAAGCTCTCCAGCTCATGGCTAATGTGGTAACAGATCAGCACAGACCTCAACACTGTATTCAGCCTCGGCAATGCAGCTCAGCATGTGCATTCAAACCGGCTCTCATTCCCAACAGCTCAGCTCTCATCTGTTCAGCATTCGCACGTTTTTCAGCTCTCGCGTACGATTCATCTTACGAACCACACTCAGGTCTCGCGCTAGTATATCGTGCGCCCTCCAGCACAGGAGAAACGATCAGCTCTCACCAAAGCTGACCACCACCAATAGCTCTCGTCCAAAGCTGAAACCACAACTAGCTCTTGTCTGGTCGGAAAACCATGAATAGCTCTTGCCTAAGCTGTGCTCGCCATCAGCTTACGCCCAAGCTGATTTCACCAACCAGCACAGCACAACTCCCGTAATCTGATCTCTTAGCTCAGGGCATCCAGAACATCCCTAAGCTTAATCCAGCTTACGCTCATACAGAAAAATCCTAGAGTTGTTCGCCTCTATGCTGTTGTCCCAAAACAGCTCACAGCAGAAAACTCGATCAAGCACAACAAAGCATTTTAGCTCAGAACTGTTCCACTCAGATCAGCTCGCGCCTGATCTGATACATCGCACAGAAAAATCCTAGAGTTGTTCGCCTCTATGCTGTTGTCCCAAAACAGCTCACAGCAGAAAACTCGATCAAGCACAACAAAGCATTTTAGCTCAGAACTGTTCCACTCAGATCAGCTCGCGCCTGATCTGATACATGCCAAACTTGATACGAAGGTTACCAACAAATTACACCAGAACTGTTCTTCTCCATCAGTTTTCGCCCAAATCATACCGCACAAATAGCTTGCGCCACGCACATCAGTACATATCACACAAACAGATCAGATTTCACGAGTCCGACACATGTTAAAATGCACAGTACCACCAAATATCTTGCGCAACCTCAGGTCAGACCGCACCCCTTGCAATCAGCTCAGGATGCTCAGCCCGCTATACTCTCAGATCGCAGAACATAAGCTTAGAACAACCCGTGATCTTAGATCAGCACAGAGCATTTAGCTCAGCTTACGGCCTCTAGAACAGTAAACGCTATAAAGCTCAGCTTACACCACTAGCTCAGCATACGCCGATAAGCTCAGGTCGCACTCATCCACAACAGCTCACAGCCCTCAGGCCAGCGCATACCTTCTAGCTCAGATCGCGTACTCTCCTCTCAACTAGCAGTATGTAGATCAGCTTAGAGTACTCAACTCAGTACGCATCGCTCAGGTCAGCTTGCGATGCTCTATTCAGCTTTCCCTATCTCATCCAGTTCACGATGCTTTTAGATCATCTCATGCACCCAGGTCTAAAGGTACGTACTCATATCAGCTCTCTATGGTCAACTCAGCTTGCGACGCTGCGTAATTCCCAAAGTTGTATCCAGCTTATGTCTACTTCCTAAACCGCTATCAGCTCAGAGCGCTGCATTGGATTGGTTCATGCTGCAGCAGTATCAGCTCAGCTCACATGCCCAGCAGGCTAAATACAGCACGGGACTCACCTGTCAGGGTAAGCTTCTAAGCTGAACCTCTCATACTATAAGATCAACGCACTCCGAACTGGTACAATTCTCCAGCAACCACAAATCATATTGCACACCTAAGATCAGCACATGCCACTCAAAAATCTCACACTCGTGCTGGTCTAAACTGAAACCCAAGGTAGCTTCCACTATCAGCTTAGCATGAACCATAGGATCAGCTTGCGTCCGAGCTGATCCACCTCAGCCGATACTCTCTAAGCTGAAATAACCTCGATTAGTTTACCACCAATTAGCATCGATCAGGCCATTAATCATCTTGGCTAATTACAGTCCTCACAGGCATCGCCCCTCAACAAGTAATTGGTGCCTCACACCCTTTTCCCCATTGCCCAACTCCTTGAAATAAAAAAAAAACATCTCCAAATACTCAATCCAATCATCAGCCATGAACGAATTGGTGGTACCTAAGAGCTCCATCGGACTCATATTACGGAAACGCTCATAAACTTCCTTTGATTTCACCCTCCGAGCATCCACAGCTTGCTTCTCGAGTAAACGTGTCAAACTGGCTAACAATTCTCCATTAGACTAAGGGGATGGAGGTGGAGGTTGATCTTGCCTCTCTTCCTCGTCCCCTGAGTCACTGCTCATTCATCATCTGGGAGGCATTTTGCGTATAGTCCAAGATCACAAGTAACCAACATGCATCTATAGTAAAACATTTGATCCAATGATCAAGTAACATTCAAAACATTTTACTTAGAACACTCATATTTTAAACTTTAAAAACTTACAAACTTGAGGCGCGACTCTTGAGCTTCTCGGAACTGGCAGCATGCACAACCCTTCAGGACCTTTCTCTGATACCAACTGAAATGACCCGAATTTCTAAAATATTTTGCTTTAAATAGAAGGCATGGAAATTTTTTTTTTCGATCACTATTCACGTGAATAGTAGCCTCGATAGTTTTTCCAACAATCTTCGCAAAGTTGAAGTTGATGCAAAAAAAAATTTCAAATAATGCCATGCCTTAGTAAAACGTATATCCCAACATAATTTTCAAACGAATTAAATATCAAATTTCAAACTTTGACAACACAAGAATTTATTTCAAAAAAATTCTCATAAAGGAAATCGTATCCTCAAAATTTATGTTTTATAAAAATCTTTTGCGGAAGCTTAGAAGGTCTCGGGAGTACGCTACCGATATCCGATGCTCCTCAAGCGTCGCCGCCCCGGACCTCAACATCGCTAGCACCTGCACACAATCATATCTAGTGAGCCTAATGGCTCAGCAAGCTCAAACCTGAATAACAAATAATAAATATACATCCACATGCATCGAAAATAGCGATACTAAAATACATTTTAAACTTCAACATTAGAAATTTAAAAAGAACTTTAAACTTTAAACTTTAACTTCATACATCATCGTCAAAATTCTTTAAATAAACTTTAACCTCAAATCCTCAAAATAACATAATGGCATGTAAATAACATAAATCCTCAAAATAACATTTTGGGTGAAGTTTGCTCATTGATGCGACCCCTCTGTTCGCTTGATCAAGCTATAAACCATAGTACTAGGCTGGAATAGCTCTACGGACCTCTTGCGCCGTAGTCACTATCCCCCTCTAATATAGTTCTACGGACCTCATGCGCCGTAGTCACCATATTCCTCTACGTCTTGGTCACAGTCAACTCGCATTCCTCAAAATAATTTTCCTCATTTTCTTTTAAAACATCAACATCGCGTCTCATGCAATTAACATCATAAAAATACATCAATTTCATTTTCAAAAGCTTTCTGCCCATAAACATGTTTTCGATGTGTTATAAAATATAGAAATTTGAGCCTAGATCAATTGGCACCGTTCTAGACTTCTCCACGGGTTACTCGGACACCGGACGGTCTCAACGAGTCACCGGATAAGCCCAAACTCATAACAATCAACCAAGAAAAAAATACAATTTTACACATCTTAAACATGTTTAAAAGTAATAAACATACTGTTCGGATGCCTTCGGGATGCTGCCATGACCTCTAAATTTTTAGCGCTACGTGCTGCCTCTCCTTGGCTTTCCTACTGGTCCGTGTGGCTTCTAACTTAAATTTCCTCAAATCCCAGCCCATGAACTCATCTTAGAATCTATCCTTACATGGTTTAGGACCTATATAACCATGAAACAAAGTACTGGACAATCGTACAAATGCGCAAACCACGACCCTACTCCCTCCTAGCCTCGCCTCCGCTCACCCGATGGGATTGTATGTGCGTTGCCCCTCCCTTGCGACTCCACTTCCTCTCCAACCCAACCATATCACAACCAGACCTCTTAAGAACCCTCTAAGCAATGCCCAAAGTCCTGGACCATCCCTCCTAGTCGAGCCATGGCAGCCCACTCATCACCTTGACCACCCAAGAACAAGACTCACACTCCACTCTCTTGAACGACACTTCCTGACCTCAAACTCTAATATGCCCTCAACCTACCTCGACCAGCCATGAACTAGACCTAGGTGGCTTCCTTAACTCATGGTTCAGACCCTATCCAAGACCCCCGGATGAACGAAGGTCCCCTCACAAAGATTAACCCGAGCCGACCCATCACCCTCGGCCACGATGTACCCATCGGCTACCCCCTTTCGACCAGCCTTAATCCCACCTCAAACCAACCTCATACCAGACCCATATGACCCAATAGACGTGACTTATAACCCAAACAAGGTCCTGGTAGAGCTAGGGTCGTACAGCAGCCCCGACGGACCATCAACATACGAAGGCGACAAGTAAAGAACATAAGAAAAATACTCCAACGCTTCATGGAAATATCCAGCCATTGAAATTAAGGTTTACATGCATCAAATGACTCATAAAACACATAATATGATCTGAAAGTGGCAGCAAGGAAGATTTAAAACTTGCCTTTAAGTGGGAAAAATTGGGAATACTCGTTACCGGATGCGCGGAGGCGAGGGGGAGAGATTTCTTCCTTCTCTTGGATTTGATGTGGCTGGAAAAATTTCAGTGTGTATGGGATGGACGGCTGCTCTAATGTGTGATGAACGTGAGAATCCCCACTCCAAGGGTTTAGGATTAATTAATTAGGCTTTGAGCAAATTAGGCCCGCTAAACCTTGGATTAATTACTAAATTTCTAAGCCCATCAAGACTTAATTATGTACACTAATTTATTCATATGGTATTTGAAAATTAATAAATTTAACCTTCGATATAAAAGTCTAATTTAACGCTTATCCGCTCTTTTACCCGAAAATTCGTTTTTATGGGAAAAGCGCTCAAAAAAAAAATCTTCTCTCCTTTTTTTTGACTAACCTCTAGAAAATTTTAAAATTTACCAATGAAGAAATATTTGTCTTCTAAATCCTTTGAAAATTTTTGGAACATTTTAAAGTCACCTCTCGTCCCCGATCATCCTCCATGGTCTGGCACCGGATATTCACCTAAAATCATCAAAACTCGAGAAAACCATTAAATCTCAAAATAAGTTACCAAAACATTTTAAAACCTCAAATAAATTTTAAATCATTTTAAAACTTTTATCTCATGCATGTAGTTTACGTGAGCGAATCTCGGACACTACAGGTGCTGTCTATGGAAAACGAGGTATTGGTTCGCATGTTCAAGACGTTGGAAGAATCTGGTCTTCGGGGCTTTTTGGGGGTTTTAGGATCTGTGTTTGAGGAAGATTTGACTCAGTTTTTCGCCAACGCTTCAGTAATTTCAGGGGTGATAGTGTTAGAGTAGATGCCCAACTAGCCAACTTGTGGCGTGTGGGTTTTCATTGACTCTTGTACAAACGATCTTTATATATGATATTCGCATTCTTTTATATGGCATTCTTTACTTTCATTATGTGTGTAATGATTTACAATTGTGTTGAGTAAAGGCCTAGATTACACTAAAGCGTATGTTAGATGAGATAGTGGGTATGACGGCTATCATGAAACACATCTAATAGTCGCTGTGTATTCTGAACATGTTCCTAGTCGATTGGGCCGTCAAAATGAGGATAAGGCCGCCCGAGTTCGAGACTAGTATCTGCGATGCGAAGTACCATGTTTCATTGGTAGGGAACAT
>KV011834.1:142157-153019 GCA_001598015.1 Dorcoceras hygrometricum
ATTTACCAATGGTCGTTGATCTGATCGGGATATATGGATTGAAAGGACCGTACAGTACGCTAATCACGACCGCCTGGTTTTTGCAGGCACTATCAGTGATACCTAGGGGATCATGGGGCGATGTTGCTAGACGCTTTACCATGATCCGTTGGGTAGGTCCGGAATTGTGATTCCGGAGCCACAATGGTTGTGGGCCCACGGCTAGCTGTATCCCTGAACCATTGAGGGTCACACAAGTACTGGATTCGAAACTCCCACACGGATACTCTGCTCAATGTGTTGAGCACGAGAAGAGGGTCATTTTCGAGGAGAATCCGATCGTGCTGATCTCGTCAGGACTTCTAGTGCAGTCTGACGAAGGAGTCTCGGATCTGGTCGTGGACCGGATTGGCGTATCTACCGCAATCAACCGAGAAGCGCCGGGTTCTTGAAACACCGGTTGGAGCCAGGCACAAGTGCCAGACAGGTAACTCGTTGAAACACCCTATGTATGTTGATACGTAGATCTGTTTTGAATACTCGTATTGATCGCATCCCGGTAAATTTTTGTTCTTCCGCTGCCTGCCGGGGTGCGGATCCGGACCAATCCCAACAGATAGTGAGCACGGTAGCCAACAACAAAATGGTGATAACCAAGGACGTGTTTACGGAGACGTTCCATCTTCCGACAGAGGGTACAGTCAATTTTTCTGGACTTCCGACCAAATAAGTGGTGGACATGAAGGTGTTGTTCTCTGCCACCGAGGTTCCCTTCAAGCCCTGAAGCAGAAAAAGGGATATGAAGGTGGAGTACAGGCTACTGAATGACATTATGGCCAAGTCGCTTACTGCGAAAGCTGGTTCTTTTGATGTGGTGACTACAGAGAGGTTCGAGATGATGGTGGCGATCAGCGTCGAGATGACGATAAGATGGGCGCACATTCTGTTTCAAACCCTAGCTACCATGGTCTCTACGCCTGGCAAGCAATCTCAAGGATACGATGTGCCGCTCAGTCTTCTGCTGGAGAAGTTAGTAAAGGCGGACCTTGGGGAGTCCGTCGCTCTACATCCACTGAAAGTATTGAACACCAAGTCCGTTCACACTTACCTGAAGAAGAACCAAGCCTTGGTTCCCATAACCACTGAGGGGAGCAAGCTTTCAGGGGACAAATACAATGAGAAGAAGAAGAAGGAAATTATAAGTACGGAGCAGGTATCAGTGAGCTCTGCTGCTCCAGCAAAGTCGCGGTCTGAGACCAGCTCAAACGCTGACAAGCATCCTCTGGAGATGCTAGCCGCAGCAAGAACAGATGGAGTAGCTGCTAAACGCAAACGCATTCTTGCTCCATCTGATTCTAAATCCACCGTGTCTTTAAGTCTGCCAGAGATCAGAAATAAATTAAGGAAGAAGAGGCATAAGACGGTGAAGCCTACCGATGTTAACCAGGCTGAATCAACTCTTGCACTAGTTCCTATTATGCCAGTAGAGTCTGAGTGTCTACTTCTGTTCCAAAGGAGAAGGAATTAGCAAGAAGAGTATCAGCCGGTGGATTCACCTTTTCTCCCATGGAAATAAAAGAAATAACTGGGTCACTCATTTTCTACCGAAGATTGACCCAGCTGATAAAGGAAAGGGAGTTATGCCTTATTTTGATCGGCCGAACCCAGTGGAGGAACACTACTTGCAAACTATTCAAGATATAAGGGACATAGTGGAGCCCCAAATTCACTTGTTCGACAAATGGTGCAAGTTCCGAACTGGCTTCAGGCAGAACAAACTTACGTCTATGACGCTTGTGGAACAATTTGCTAAAGTTGAAGATTTGTTGTTTCCATGGGCAGAGACGGAAAAGGTGTATAAATTGATCCAAAGAAGGAAGCTCATTTGGTCTAATATGGTTGAGCAGCATCTGCGCAAAGCTGTAGTTGAGCATTGGAAGGAATCCAACAAGGATAAGCCATCAGCAAATCAGGATCTAATGTCTATCCGCATGTTGTAAAGCTGGATTGGCAAAGGCCAGGAGGCGTGTTGGTCTTTTTCAAGCAAAATCCGGTATTCCCATTACTTTTCTTGAGAAGTCTACAGACCGATCTACATATATGGACATCACTCCTGGCATATCCTGGCAGGATTGTAAGGCCCAGCCTGCGCAGCTCACCTTCTCGACATCAGCTGAGCAACTGGCTCAGGAAGAGGAGCAACAGGCTCTCGCAATTGATCAACAAGCTCAGGAGGAGGAGCACCCGGCTCCAAATGATGAGCAACAGGCTCAAGATCAACTGGCTCAGGAAGCGGAGCAACATGCTCTAGAAGTTGAGCATCATGCTCAAGCAGGTTCTGTCCCATCCAGTCCAGTTGTAAGGATCCCAACCAAAAATCTTAAATTATTAAACTGGAAACGTGCAAATTGAAAGATGATATCTTAATCTGGACTAACTTACAACCTTATAAAATTTCGGATCACGATTCATGAGAATATACCATATATAATGTCCAAGTAATACTCAATTGCAGACTTTTATAGATATAACAAAGGATATAACTCCATTCAGATTATATTAAATAAACAAAGAAGTAATCTGAAATGTACAAAAGATTGTAACATAATTTATGTACAACAAAAAGAATGAAAACTGAAAACAGCACGGAAGTGAATTTCCACGATAAACACCCCCACTCTGATCCAGCTCACGCCATCCAGCTCCACTAATTCTCATCACATGTACTCAAGAAAACTAGTGAGCCTAGGGGCTCAACAAGTAAATTTGGAATAACGAAAGACAGGTAATACAAGCATAGAAATAACTGTTACTGTATCGGAAAACTTGTAAGCTGATACACTGTATGCTATAATATGGAAAACAGGAAATTTGCGAAAGCATAACTGCACATGTTTGAATCATACTAAAATCATTTATTTAAAAGGAAGTAACATAAACATTTCCTAGAGCTGTGGATGTAAACCACCCTGTGCTCTGTTATTATTTTCTATTTAATTATGGCGCAGAAACTCTACTTAGGTCCATGTCGTTTGATCAAACTATCATTTGAAATCAGGAACTGGGGAATAACTCCCAACTATGCTGTGAACGGGTCAATAGTTCGTCAACTATAAAGCCTTGTCCCTTACATTGTGCAAGGGCACACTGGTTCGTTAGCCAGCGTCCTCACCCTTCCTATGTGACCGTCTGTTATCTTTGACATAACTCACTTTAAACTTTGAAATATACTTCCCTTAAATCTTTTCGTAAAACTTTCTTTTGATATGATATTCTTAAAATCCCCTTTGATGTTCGAAAGCTATTGGGAGTTCATGAGAATTCAATTCAAGAAAGAACTAAAATCAGCTCGGACTACTGAAACGAATAAAAAGCAGCAGCGCTCTGAGCTGGTGAACTATCCTTTACAATGGGTATAATCACAAGTAGATTGAAGTTATACCTTCAAATCAAAGCTAAAGAAATGAAGAATTAAACTAGAATTTACTGTATCAGTTCAGAATGGACCAGAGCTGGATCAGCAGGGAGTATTATCAGCACGCGAGCATAATAGTTCACAATATGAAATCAGCTCTGAGCTGGCTGGTCAAATAGAGTTAAATCAGACTGGACTATTAGATCATGAGTAACTAAACGAAGAAATCAGAATGCAAGCGGACTGGAAATGAAATAAGATCACAAATGGCTAGACAACCAAATCGCGACTAGAAAAACCAACTCGGGCAAAATGAGCAGATCGTGAACTTAATTCAATAACAAATTACCAGCTTGGAAGATTTTATTAGTCTGAAGGAATCGAAAATATCTAAGGAAAACTCCAGTAAACAAGAACAGGTAACCTACTTGTAAGCTACTGACACAAAAATGCGAAAGCTGCTTGTAAGCTACTTACAGAACATCCCAAAAAACTCAAGAAGAAACTGAACGAACATCATCAACATTTTCTAAATAACTCTCCTGAATCAAAACCTTAAATAAATCATCTTAACTCAACTGTGTTTGAAGAACTTTTTAAGGAAAACGTTTTTCAAACCTTCAACACATACAAACATGCAAACAGAAACAAGATATGCTTTCAAAAGTGCAGTAAGAAACAGATTTTACTTGCCTTAATAATGACTACGATTACAGAGAGTTATCTGGCTAGAATCACACAAACACGATCAGTTCCTTTGAAAGGTTTAAAACTTTGGTCGGTTTCTTTTTTGTAGAGAGCATCGCTTCAAAAGTTTTCCTCTACATAAAGTTTTTGTGAATGGGGGTGCATGATGCATTTGATGGTATTTATATGAAAATTCTAATGCTACAATGAGAATATGTTTCTAATAAAGTGCTACCCTCCTTAAAAGTTCTTATCTGTTTTAAAAGCAATTAAAATATTGTCAGGCCTCGTGCACAAACACATAGTTTAACCACGCAAATAATAGTGGAAGCATTTAAAATAGTGGCTAAAATTTTCGCTTTTGGCCTGACTGATACAAACATAATTTAAAATACTGTAATACTCAAAATATCCCAGTTTACAAAATACACAAGGCTAAAAGCCACAGTACAACAGTACAACATGCACCAAGTACCAATCAACAACACTAAAATCGAATACAATAAAGCACAGGGCATCCCCCGGCTAACAGCACTGATACATATATGTTATACGCTAACTGGGACACTCTAACCACCTCCTGGGGCACCTCCAGCTGGGTCAACTCCATGACCAGCTGAGTAACCTGGGAAACCTGAAAAATACACACAGGCAAACAAACACCAGCCCCAGAGGGACACGGGGTCAAACCTCAGTACGGAGAGCAACATAAAACAGCTAATGGAAAGCAACAAGTAATATGCAAATGCTATGCAAGAACAATTGAGTACAAACAGAAGGCTACAACCAATGGCAGGGAGCCAGAATCTCGAAGGCAACTCAAAGCTGATCACTGATCAAAGATAGATACAACTGGGTGTGGCCATGGTGTGTGAGTATATGGGAGCTACCCACTCGTCTCAACACACGGTATCAGGTGCAAAACACAGTACTCAACCTGTTGTTACCCAACTCATGAGAAAAGTGGAGCTACCCACTCCGCTCATAGTGGCTAACAGATCCCAGCAGGGAGATGAGGTATACGGGAGTTACCCGCTCGTCCTCAAACAAGCACCCTGATACTCACAGATCAACACAACAAGGCACGGCTTAAACAGAGTTGAGCTCAATATGACAGATGCATGTATGCACGGTCGCATCGCAACCACTCAGATCCTATCAAAATCTGACGACCAACGCTACTCGGATCTAAATCTCGCCCGCTAAACCAAAACACTGTCATTCCAACTAATCCAAACGATTTAGTTTAGCTACTCGCTATAGAAGACACGCTGGCTCACATCTGGACGTCTGCGATACCAGATTCCATCACCACAACTGAGCGCGATCACCCAGCGCTGACCAACACTCACATCTGATCAGTTCCCGCGGAAATTCTCAAACTTCCCAGAATTGTTGTAAGTACTAAAACGGACCCGGATACGCTCACGAAGCCTACCAACTCAAAGATGGTCACCCAGATTTGTTCACGCTCAAATCTGGTCTATGTTAAACACGATTAATTAACTCAATTAATCTTTCTAAACTTTCGGGTCCCACATCTCTCCCCCACTAAAACAGGATTTCGTCCTCGAAATCAAACAACTCCGGATCTGAACAGGAATTCAACAAAACCAAGAGTTCAAGATAACTGGGAAAAACAACCACAAGCAAACATCTACCAGAAAACAACAAGAAACAACTATCTACTGGAATCGGATACCACGCTTACTCAAACAGATGCGGCCACTCATGCTGCATTTTCGCTTCCAGTTCCCACGTTGCTTCTTCTCTACCATGTTTGCTCCACTGAACCATCACCAAAGGAATGGTCTTGTTCCTCAGCTGTTTCTCTTTTCTATCCAAGATCTGCAAAGGATACTCAACATAACTTAAAGTCCGATCAAGCACCACCTCGTCAGTTCTCAACACATGCGACGGATCTGGCTCATACTTCCTCAACATAGACACATGAAAAATATCATGCAAAGAGGACAAATCTGGTGGCAACAACAAACGATATGCCAAAGGGCCAATCCTTTCTAAGATCTATATGGACCAACATAACGAGGAGTTAATTTTCCCTTGAGACCAAATCTCATAACACTGCGAAAAGGAGAAACTTTCAGGAAAACCAGATCACCAACCTGAAATTCCAAAGGCCTACGCCTCTTGTTCGCATAACTGTCTTGGAGATCCTGTGCAGCTTTCATTCGCTGGCGAATCAGATCCACTTGATCTCTCATCTGCTGCACAAATTCTGGAGAAGACAGCTGCTTCTCCCTCATTTCTTCCCAACACACAGGCGATCTGCTCTTCCTGCCATATAATGCTTCGAATGGTTCCATACCAATCGTGACCTGATAGCTGTTATTATAAGAAAACTCAACCAAAGACAACGAATCTTGCCAGCTACCACTAAAATCCATCACAACAGCTCTCAACATATCCTCTAAAATCTGGATAGTTCTCTCAGATTGGCCATCTGTTTGGGGATGATACGCTGTGCTCATAGCCAATCTAGTACCCAAAGATGTTTGCAAACTCTTCCAGAACCTGGAAGTAAACCTTGGATCACGATCTGAAACAATAGAAACAGGCACACCATGCAAACGCACTACGAAATCTATGTACAGCTTCGCCATCTTCTTAAAAGATACATCATGTTGTAGGGAATGAAGTGCGCAGACTTCGACAACCTATCGATAACAACCCACACAGCATCACAACCTCTGCTGGAACGAGGCAAATGGGTCACAAAATCCATAGCTATGTGCTCCCAATTCCATTGGGACACCTCTAAGCTCTGCAACAAACCACAAGGCCTCATCCTCTCGGCCTTGACTGGCTGACAATTCAGACAACGGGCTACAAAATCAACAACATCACTCTTCAAACATGCCCACCAGTAATGCTGCTTCAAGGCATGATACATCTTCCTTGCACCAGGATGGACACTAATTCTACTGCAGTGCGCTTCTCTCAAGATCTCCTCCTTTAGATCAATCATATTTGGCACAACCAACCTGCCACAAAACCTCAAACAACCATCAGATGAGACAGAATAGTCTTCTAACTGTCCAGCTCTAACCTTCAGTTTCAACTCATGCATGGATGGATCGGTTCTCTGAGCTGCTCTAATGCTCACCACAATATGTGGCTCAACTTGGAAAGAAGACACCACAACATAATCCTCAGCTGGGTAAAATCTCCAACCAGTAGTGCTTAGATGCTCATGGACCTTCGAAATCTGCAACGAAGCCAGCATCGCTACTTGAGCCTTTCTGCTCAATGCATCAGCAACTACATTCATCTTCCCAGGCTGATATTGGATCTCACAATCAAAATCCTTTAGCAGCTCCATCCATCTACGCTGTCTCATATTCAAATCTGACTGAGAAAATAGATACTGAAAACTCTTACGATCTGAGTACACCACAAACTGCTCACCATACAGATAGTGGCGCCAAATCTTCAAGGCAAAAACCACTACTGCCAACTCCAAGTCATGAATTGGGTAACGAGTCTCATGCGGTTTCAAGTAACGAGAGGCATACGCAATGACTCGACCATTCTGCATCAACACACAACCCAATCCATTCAAAGAAGCATCCACACAAACCACAAAACCACTTGAACCAGACGGCAAAGCTAACACAGGCGCAGAAGTTAGCTTCTCTTTGAGCAACAGAAAGCTGTTCTCACACTGCTCAGTCCAAACAAACCTCTTGTCTTTCTGAGTCAACTGCATCATCGCTCAGCTATACTAGAGAATCCCTCTATAAAACGCCTATAGTAGCCAGCCAAACCCAAGAAACTACGAATCTCAGAAACATTCTTGGGACGCTCCCAAGTAACAACAACCTCTACCTTACCGGGATCCACAGAAATATCTTCCACTGAAATGACATGACCCAGAAATACAACTTTATCCAACCAAAACTCGCACTTAGAGAACTTAACATACAGCTGCGAGTCTCGAAGCGTCTGAAGAACCAACTTCAAATGCTCTTTGTGCTGCATCGGAGTCTTAGAGTACACCAAAATGTCATCGATAAACACAATCACAAACTGATCGATGAACTCTCTAAAGACTCGATTCATCAAATCCATGAAAACTGCAGGGGCATTCGTCAAACCAAAAGACATAACTAGAAAATCATAATGCCCGTACCTCGTACAAAAAGCAGTTTTCGCAACATCTTGCTCTCGAATGCGCAACTGATGGTACCCTGATCGCAGATCAATCTTAGAAAACACAGCCGAACTCTGAAGCTGATCAAACAAGTCATCGATTCTAGGCAAAGGGTACTTATTCTTCACTGTCTCCTTATTCAACTGCCTAAAGTCGATGCACATCCTCATTGACCCATCCTTCTTCTTTACAAACAAGATAGGCGCTCCCCACGGGGACATGCTCGGCCTAATGAAACCCTTCTCCAGCAAGTCACAAAGCTGAACCACCAGGAATCTCCTCCGGAAACACATCAAGGAAATTGCGCACAACGGGAACATCACTAAGCTCTATGCGCGAAGAAGAATACGCATCCAAATCATAGATCATAAATCCAACGTTCTCCAACGACAACAGGCTAAACATCTCCATCTCATAGACTAAAGGAATCTTCGACTGGGAATCGAGGCCATAGAAGTTCAACTTCTCACCGGACTGGGGCCTAAAACATACAACGCCATGGAAACAATCCACAGTGGCCCTATAACTAGACAACACGTCCATTTCCACTATGCAATCGAAATCCCACATCACTAGCCTGATCAGGTTTGCTCTCACCAAACCTAAGAATGTCATTCAACAAGATCTCTTGGGAGTACAGGCTCGCGCCGGCAGGAGTCGCAACAGATACAATATCACACAAAACAGTGGTATGCAAACCAAGCTCAACCACAAATGCATCAGCAATAAACGAATGTGATGCTCCTGTAAACACGTCCATTTCCACTATGCAATCGAAATCCCACATCACTAGCCTGATCAGGTTTGCTCTCACCAAACCTAAGAATGTCATTCAACAAGATCTCTTGGGAGTACAGGCTCGCGCCGGCAGGAGTCGCAACAGATACAATATCACACAAAACAGTGGTATGCAAACCAAGCTCAACCACAAATGCATCAGCAATAAACGAATGTGATGCTCCTGTATCAAACAACACACGCGCAGAAAATCAAAGACAAAATAAGTACCTGCGATCACTCCTCCTCCTTGCGTGCCCTCCGCTTGCTCCCTCGTCATGGCATTCACCTGGACAAACTGAGGTCCTGAAAACTGGGGCTGTGAAGACTGTCCAAACCGCGAAGGATCAGGCTGCTGAAACGGCCTAAACTGAGGCTCTCCCAACCTCTGCTACTGAACTGGAAAATAACGACCTCTAGACGATCCACCTCGACCCTGTGGTGGGGCGGCGGTATGCTGAGATCCAGCCAAAGGACACACTCTCGCAAAGTGTCCATACTGTCCACAGTTGTTACAGGAACCCTGCACACCTACACAATGCGTTGTAGGATGCCTTCCTCCACACTAGCCACAAAACTTGACCTTGGAACTGTTGGCGCAGCGGCGGATCCGGATCCCGTTCCCGGGGGCGCAGCGGAAGTTTCAAAATTTGCCCCGGAAACGTTCAATACATAATAATCAAAGTAATAAAACATTCATGGATGTTTTATAGAAGATACCTTGCTGGCGTCTAGGCGCCTGGCTCCGACCAAATTCACAGGGAAACTGGCACTTCAACGGTAGGCGGCGGTAGATCTCCTAATCCGGTCCATGACTGGATTCACGGCTCCTTCGTCAGTCTGCACTAGAAGAGCTGACGAATTTGTCACGAACACAATCTCCTCGTCGACGTGATCGGAACAAGTCCAATCACGTGAGCAACGGCGGGCGGCGGCGCGTGGCCGACGGCGGTGGCGCGTGTGGTGGTGGGCGGCCGAGAGGAGAGGGAGAGGGAAGGTGGCGGCTACTATGTAGGGTTGTGATGCAAGAGTGTGTCACAATGTAGCCCTAGGTCAATTATTTATTAGACTTGTGATGGGCTTGGACCGGCCCAATGGGCCTGGGGCGGGCCCAGGTCCATATGAACATTCGGTTCATTCCTATCACCGTGGCTTCATCATAACTCCGATCGACGATCTGATCGGACCAATCTACACAGTTTCCAAAACTGAGTATTATGATGTGAAAAAAAATTTTCAGACCACCTAGTCCAAAATTGCAGTTTGGCCCTCCAAGTTTCAAGAATAGTCAAACCAGCCCAAACTTTAGGGAAATTGCAATTTGACCCCTGTTGACTTTTAGGAAGTCGCACTCCCTAAATTCATCCTCCTATGCTCAACACATTGAGCTCAGTTTCCGTGCGGAAATCGTGAAACCAGTACTTGTGTGACCCTCAATGGTTCAGGGATACAGCTAGCCGTGGGCTCACAATCATTGTGACTCCGAAATCACAATTTCGGACTGACCCAATGGATCATGGTAAAGCGCCTAGCAACATCGCCCCATGATCCCCTAGGTATCACTGATAGTGCCTGCAAGAACCAGTCGGTCATGGTTAGCATACAGTACGGTCTTTTCAACACATATATCCCGATCAGATCAACGACCATTGGTGAATCGAGAGTCGCTAGAGATCCAATAACTATGCATACATCTTGGAGATCAAATAGTGACATCGCGTGTGTTACTAGGTAAACCCATTTACCTAAAACACATCTAGTACTCTGGCCAGAGATTTATCACACTATTATTTCCTCAGATAGCATAGGATATCCACGCATAAAAGCGAG
>KV011834.1:156841-180052 GCA_001598015.1 Dorcoceras hygrometricum
CATGATCCCCTAGGTATCACTGATAGTGCCTGCAAGAACCAGTCGGTCATGGTTAGCATACAGTACGGTCTTTTCAACACATATATCCCGATCAGATCAACGACCATTGGTGAATCGAGAGTCGCTAGAGATCCAATAACTATGCATACATCTTGGAGATCAAATAGTGACACATAGATCCCCTAGGTATCACTGATAGTGCCTGCAAGAACCAGTCGGTCATGGTTAGCATACAGTACGGTCTTTTCAACACATATATCCCGATCAGATCAACGACCATTGGTGAATCGAGAGTCGCTAGAGATCCAATAACTATGCATACATCTTGGAGATCAAATAGTGACATCGCGTGTGTTACTAGGTAAACCCATTTACCTAAAACACATCTAGTACTCTGGCCAGAGTTTATCACACTATTGCCTCCTCAGATAGCATAGGATATCCACGCATAAAAGCGAGCGGTGAATCCTCGATAACGAAGCATCGACTCCTACATGCATCGGGACCTCACCCAATCCCGTCACCTAATGACCCCAACTGAGTCGGTAAACGGGTCAAAGTGAGGCACCTATCATGTAGAGTCTCAATGACGTTTTGAGTAGTGAGGACTAATCAGTACAACCAAGACCTCGGACTTATCCACTCGACAAATGGTAACCACTTGGAAAGTCCGAACGAGGGTAGTTCGATAGATCACCAGGTCACTATCCATCTGCATGCTCAGAACATCACAATGTTCCCTACCAATGAAACATGGTACTTCACATCGCAGATGCTAGTCTCAAGCTCGGGCGGCCTTATCCTCATTTTGACGGCCCAATCGACTAGGAACGAGTTCAGAATACATAGTGACTATTAGATGTGTTTCATGATAGCCATCATATCCACTATCACATCTAACATACACTATGGTGCATTCTAAATCTTTATCCAACACAATTATTAACATTATAGCATAATGAAAATAAAGAATGCCATAAAGAAATACGAATTTCATAAATAAAGATCGTTATACAAAGAGTCAATAAAACCCACAAGCCACAAGTTGGCTAGTTGGGCATCTACTCTAACAATCTCTCACTTGCCCTAAAGCCAACTACTCATCAGACGCAGTCCCATTGTTTCGCGATGTTTTTCAAACAACGGTCCTGGCAAGGGCTTCGTAAGTGGATCAGCAATGTTGTCTGCAGAGGCGACTCTCTCGACTACTATGTCACCTCTAGCCACAATATCCCGGATTATGTGGTATTTCCTCATTATATGTTTGGATCTTTGGTGATACCTAGGCTCCTTTGCTTGCGCAACGGCACCCGTGTTGTCACAGTACACCGGGACTGGACCAACTCCATCAGGGATTACGCCCAACTCTTGGACGAAATTCCTTATCCAAACCGCCTCTTTAGCAGCAGCTGATGCTGCGATGTACTCAGTCTCAGTGGTTGAATCCGCGATGGTGTCTTGCTTGGAACTCTTCCAAGAGACAGCACCACCATTGAGCATGAATACAAATCCAGAGGTTGACTTCGAATCATCCACGTCACATTGGAAGCTAGAATCAGTGTAGCCTTCCAATTTCAGTTCACCACCCCCATAGACCATGAACATATTCTTAGTCCTTCGTAAGTACTTAAGAATATCTTTCATAGCCTTCCAATGCATTTGGCCGGGGTTGGACTGGTAGCGGCTCGTGACACTCAGAGCATATGTGACATCCGGTCTAGTTGAGATCATGCCATACATAATACTACCTAGTGCCGAGGCATATGGCACACGTGTCATACTCTCTATCTAATGAAGTAACATAAGATGGATCTATTATCCAGCTTATCTCCCACTGTCTGCTTCACGTAAGCAGGACATCCCCAAATCCTCATGTACGAGTATTTGGGTGGCTTGCCCATCCATATCTCATATGGAGTTTTATTCACCGCCTTGGTGTGGACATTGTTCAACAACATTACCGCCGCTTCGAGCGCATAGCCCCAAAACGAGGTAGGAATCTCAGTGAAGCTCATCATAGACCGAACCATGTCCATGAAGGTTTGATTACGACGCTCCGCTACACCATTGAGTTGTGGTGTAGCCGGAGGGGTCCACTGTGAGAGAATCCCATTCTCTTTAAGATAGTCTTGAAATTCAGCACTCAAGTATTCTCCACCTCGATCGGATTGAAGTGCTTTAATAATTTTCCCCAACTGATTTTCTACTTCAGCCTTGAATTCTTTGAACTTTTCAAAGGATTCAGACTTGTGCTTCATTAAGTACAAGTACCCATACCTAGAGTGATCATCGATAAAGGTGATGAAGTATGTGTGACCATACTTAGTACCAATTCTAAGTGGGCCACATATATCAGTGTGGATCAAATCCAACAGGCCTTGAGCACGTTCAGGCTTGCCCGTGAAGGGTTGTTTAGTCATCTTTCCTTTGAGACAAGACTCACAAGTCGGTAGGGAGTTAATATCTGACGTATCAAACATGTCACTCCTAACCAACTTGTTCATCCTACTCAAGGAAATGTGACCTAGCCTAGCGTGCCAAAGTTGTGATGGGTTCAAGCTATCGTTTTTCCTTTTAATTGTTGTTGTATGTGTTTCCATATCGCGAGTTGGAACTTTTTTTAATTTTAAGGTGTATAAATCGCTTTTGCGTTCCCCAATTCCAATTAAACATACATTCTTGTATATATTGCAAATCGAATTGGCAAAATGACAAGAATATCCATCACTATCAAGCATAGAAACAGAAATAATGTTCTTTATTAACTCGGGAACAAACAAAACGTTTCTCAATTACAACTTAAAATTCGAAGACAGAAATAAATAAACATCTCATATAGCTACTGCAGCAACCCTTGCTCTATTGCCCAGCCTCAAGTGGGTCTCACCCTCTCTAAGACGTCGGCTTCTTGTCATTACCTGCAAATCATTGCAGATATGAGATCCACATCCGGTATCAAGTACCCAATAAGTCGAATTAAGAGACATATTTATTTCAATATAGAACATATCTTTTGCATTTCGCAACTGCTCGAGGTACTTCTTGCAGTTCCTCCTCCAATGCCCAGGCTTGTGGCAGTGGTGGCAAACATCCTCAGACTTGTCTGGCTTGGAAGCCTTTGCCTCGGGCTTCTTGGCGGGCTTTTCCTCCTTTGCAGGTGCAGAACGCTTCTTACCCTTGCGTCTGGGCCCATTTTTCACAGAGGAAGAAGAGCCCATAAGGAGGACGGGCTTGTCATTCTTTATGGTCCCCTCGAACACTAAAAGCATGTTCACCACCTCTTCGAGGGTGGCTTCCAGCTTGTTCATGTTAAAGTTGACCACAAAGGGGTCGAATGTAGCAGGGAGTGAGAGGAGAAGTAGATCCACAGACAGCTCATGTGGAAGTGTGATATCGAGGCCCACTAGCTTTTCAATGAGCCCAATCATACGAACCCCATGCTCGCGGACCGAAGTCCCATCGCGCATGCAGCTCGTCATAAGCTCCTTGACAGTAGTGAACCTCTCAGTCCGAGAGTTCTCCCCATACAGCTCTTTAAGATGAAGGTGTATGTCAGCAGCATACACCGTCTTCTCGAAACGCCGCTGCATTTCGTTAGACATCGATGCCATCACATAGTATCTAGTCTTAAGCTCGCCATCCCACCATTTGTTCAGCTTTGTCAGCTCCTCATGGCTGATATCGGCAGGGGCTTCCTTCGGAGGGCTCTTCTGTAACGTGTAGAGAAGTTTCTCCGAAGCCAATACAATATTGAGGTTTCGAAGCCAGTCTTGGTAGTTCAGACCAGTGAACTTGTTGCTATCCAGTATAGCAGCAAGTGAATTTTTGATCGAAGACATTATATGAGCAGTTTATACTGAAAAGAAAACAGACATGCATTACTAACTATATATGAAAAACGCTAAGACCTAAAACAAGGTCATTTAGTTTTATGAATTACCCTCTCACTATTTTAACGATTTCACCATCCTCTAATGAAATCGAGAAAGCAAGTTTTCTTAGTGGGTACACAGAGTCCAATCAAGCGATCATGGTCCCGAATAATATCAGCCAACCATGACCCTCAAAAGGTAGAGCCCAATTGCAACAGGTGCAACCTCCATGTATTTACCTCACGTCCAGTAAGGGCCCAATAATATGACGCCGATTACTATCACGTGTCAAGATGACCCATCAATGTCGAGTTGTGAAGGACGGTCCCCTTAACGTCCCCAATAATATGAGCAAACGTTAAAAGGAGTTCCAACCGAACTCACAGCGAGTATCAATGACGTGTACAACTTTCCGGCATACATGACCCTCTCAATAATATGAGCCGGGTCATGTATACGCATCTATTATGAGAAGTCATTAATAAGTCTTAGCGCGGAACTAGAGATTGCAAGAGGAAATATTCGCCTGCGAAAACTTACATTTTTTGAATTGGTAAACGGGGATAAAAGAAAAAAAAGAAAGATTTATTCGAACGTTATAAAATCTTTTGTTATAAAATAACATTTTTTAGAAAAACGTGAATATCTATGTAATATAGATTCAAATTTAAGTAAAATTCAAATTGGAATTCTTTTATTCGTGAGGAGCTGAATGAGAAGAAATTCTCACGTTCAGTTCTGTAGTAGAGATGGAATTCCAAAACAACCATCAACTATAACCCCCAAAGAACTAGATTCCGTAAACAACATAGAGGAAGAATGAAGGGAATGTCTTATCGAGGTAATCGTATTTGTTTCGGTAAATATGCTCTTCAGTCACTTGAACCTGCTTGGATCACATCTAGACAAATCGAAGCCGGTCGACGAGCAATGACACGAAATGCACGCCGTGGGGGAAAAATATGGGTGCGTATATTTCCAGACAAACCTATTACCATAAGACCTGCTGAAACACGTATGGGTTCAGGGAAAGGATCCCCCGAATATTGGGTAGCGGTTGTTAAATCGGGTCGAATACTATATGAAATAGGTGGCGTAACTGAAAATATAGCTAAAAGGGCTATTTTAATAGCAGCATCGAAAATGCCTATACGAACTCAATTTATTAGTTTGGGATAAAAAAAAAGAACCCACAGAACTAAGTCTTTAGGAATGAAAAACGCACTGCCGCGGCGCCCGAGAAAAAAAAATTTTTTTTTTATTTTTCGAAAAATTTGTGATTTGATGCAATAAGGCACAAATTATGTATTGATAGATCCGAGCCTTGGCTCAGATACCACTGTTGGCGCAACTACGGATCCGGATCCCGTTCCCGGGGGCGCAGCGGAAGTTTCAAAATTTGCCCCAGAAACGTTCAATACATAATAATCAAAGCAATAAAACATTCATAGGATGTTTTATAGAAGATACCTTGCTGGCGTCTAGGCGCCTGGCTCCGACCAGATTCACAGAGAAACTGGCACTTCAACGGTAGGCGGTAGATCTCCTAATCCGGTCCACGACTGGATTCACGGCTCATTCATCAGTCTGCACTAGAAGAGCTGACGAATTTGTCACAAACAGAATCTCCTTGTCGACGTGATCGGAACAAGTCCAATCACGTGAGCAACGGCGGGCGGCGGCGCGTGGCCGACGGCGGTGGCGCGTGTGGTGGTGGGCGGCCGAGAGGAGAGGGAGAGGGAAGGTGGCGGCTACTATGTAGGGTTGTGATGCAAGAGTGTGTCACAATGTAGCCCTAGGTCAATTATTTATTAGACTTGTGATGGGCTTGGACCGGCCCAATGGGCCTGGGGCGGGCCCAGGTCCATATGAACATTCGGTTCATTTCCTATCACCGTGGCTTCATCATAACTTCGATCGACGATCTGATCGGACTGATTTACGCAGTTTCCAAAACTGAGTATTATGATGTGAAAATAATTTTTCAGACCACCTAGTCCAAAATTGCAGTTTGGCCCTCCAAGTTTCAAGGATAGTCAAATCAGCCCAAACTTTAGGGAAATTGCAATTTGACCCCTGTTGACTTTTAGGAAGTCGCACTCCCTAAATTTCTCCTCCTAAGCTCAACACATTGAGCTCAGTTTCCATGCGGGAATCGTGAAACCAGTACTTGTGTGACCCTCAATGGTTCAGGGATACAGCTATCCGTGGGCTCACAACCATTGTGACTCCGAAATCACAATTTTGGACTGACCCAACGGATCATGGTAAAGCGCCTAGAAACATCGCCCCATGATCCCCTAGGTATCACTGATAGTGCCTGCAAGAACTAGTCGGTCATGGTTAGCGTACAGTACGGTCCTTTCAACACATATATCCCGATCAGATCAACGACCATTGGTGAATCGAGAGTCGCTAGAGATCCGATAACTATACATACATCTTGGAGATCAAATAGTGACATCGTGTTACTAGGTAAACCCATTTACCTAAAACACATCTAGTACTCTGGCCAGAGATTTATCACACTATTGCCTCCTCAGATAGCATAGGATATCCACGCATAAAAGACGAGCGGTGAATCCTCGACAACTAAGCATCGACTCCTACATACATCGGGACCTCACCCAAATCCACTCGACAAATGGTAACCACTTGGAAAGTCCGAACGAGGGTAGTTCGATAGATCACCAGGTCACTATCCATCTGCATGTTCAGAACATCACAATGTTCCCTACCAATGAAACATGGTACTTCACATCGCAGATGCTAGTCTCAAGCTTGGGCGGCCTTATCCTCATTTTGACGGCCCAATCGACTAGGAACGAGTCAGAATACACAGTGACTATTAGATGTGTTTCATGATAGCCATCATATCCACTATCACATCTAACATACACTATGGTGCATTCTAGGTCTTTATCCAACACAATTGTTAACATTATAGCATAATGAAAATAAAGAATACCATAAAGAAATACGAATTTCATAAATAAAGATCGTTATACAAAGAGTCAATAAAACCCACAAGCCACAAGTTGGCTAGTTGGGCATCTACTCTAACAGGAACTACCACTGCTAGAACTACCCGAGCCATAAGAACTAGAACCTGACTTCTTCTTGAACTGAAGACCACGAGGCCTAAATTTCTGGTGTCCAGACTGTTGGGCTACTTGCTGTTGGGGTGGCTGAGATGACTGCGTAGACTGGGAAGTTTGCACCCTCGGAACCATGGGACGGTTACCTTGCACCACTTGAGGCCTTACTCGAGACCTACGGTTCTACAGTCCCTCCTCAATATCCATAGCTTTGTCCACCGCATCTGCATAACTCGTCGGTGAACCCGCCAACACCAAAGAATACAACTCCTCATTGAGCCCCTCCAAGAACTTTTTCCTCTTCGCCTTCTCTCGGACAGAACATGCGGAACATACGCAAGAAGAGAAGAAAATCTATGGGCATACTCTACCACGGACATAGTTCCATGCACCAGGTTATCAAACTCATGCTCCCTGGTGTTCACAAATGATTCCGGAACGTACTCCTGACGGAAGGCAGTACAAAAGCTGTTCCATGTAATCCCTACACCTGTCTCCTCAAGATTCCTCGAAGCGCCTCTCCACCAACGCTCTGCACTTCTCCTCAACTGAACGTAGCCAAACTCGACCTACTCTCATCATCATACCTGACACGGTCGAACAACCCGGTAATGTGCTGCAACCAGGACTCCGCATCGGAACTAGATTCATCACCGCTAAACGTCTGAGGGTTCATCCGCTGAAACCTCACCATCACCAGTTCCATGTCGTCCACACGGGCTGCCATCTCATCTACCTCAACCTCAACCTGCCTATCACGTCCACGACATGGAATACTACGCTGCACTTTCTCGTTCTAACCCTCGGACTCTGCCTGAAACTGCCCGCTACCTCTTCCCCTATGTCTAGGTGGAATCTATGAAGGCACTAAGAGGGTAAGATCACAAGACAACAAATATATCACATAGAAAATAAGCCACATAGTCAAGCACATGCAACATGCAACATTGTGCCTAGACTCAAGTGTGATCGAAAGAAATTGAGTTCATCCCAGCTTAAGCTCTGATACCAAAAATGTCAGGTCTCGTGCACAAACACAGAGTCTAACCACGCAAACAATAGCGGAAGCATTTAAAATAGTGGCTAAAATTTTCGCTTTTGGCCTGACTGATAAAAACATAATTTAAAATACTGTAATACTCAAAATATCCCAGTTTACAAAATACACAAGGCTAAAAGCCACAGTACAACAGTACAGCATGCACCAAGTACCAATCAACAACACTACAACCGAATACAATAAAGCACAGGGAATCCCCCGGCTAACAGTACTGATACATATATGGTATACGCTAACTGGGACACTCTAATCACCTCCTTGGGCACCTCCAGCTGGGTCAACTCCACGACCAGCTGAGTAACCTGGGAAACCTGAACAATACACACAGGCAAACAATCACCAGCCCCAGAGGGACACGGGGTCAAACCCCAGTATAGAGAGCAATATAAAACAGCTAATGGAAAGCAACAAGTAATATGCAAATGCTATGCATGAACAGCTGAGTACAAACAGAAGGCTACAACCAATGGAAGGGAGCCAGAATCTCAAAGGCAACTCAAAGCTGATCACTGATCAAAGATAGATACAACTGGGGGTGGCCACGGTGTGTGAGTATATGGGAGCTACCCAATCGTCTCAACACACGGTATCACGTGCAAAACACAACACTCAACCTGCTGTTGCCCAACTCATGAGACGTGGGAGCTACCCACTCCGCTCATAGTGGCTAACAGATCCCAGCAGGGAGATGAGGTATACGGGAGTTACCCACTCGTCCTCAAACAAGCACCCTGATACTCACAGATCAACACAACAAGGCACGGCTTAAACAGATCTGAGCTCAATATGACAGATGCTTGTATGCAACAGATAAAATGTCCAACACAGAACATATACAACGATGCAAGGCATACACAGCAGCATGCATAATCACCCATTCTCAATCCAAAGATGTAAAACAAGCTCACATCCGTACCTCAAGTCTTCTGAGCTACAATTATCCCAAAGCAGTCCCGAGCAACACAGATCTCACACCTGCTAAGCCAAACAAAGATACTAGCTCAGGGACAGTAGCATAGAAACTACGAATTGGGAGTTACAAACTCAACCAAATCTGTCCTACCCTTCTAACACAACAGAAAGCGCTAAACGAAGCACAAGGTAGGATCTTTACACTTACCCAACGAGCTACCTGAAAGGCAGAAGCAAATCTGACGCTTATGCTAACAGACTACAGAAGGGAGATGTCTCTCGATCCACTTCCAGCTTAACGCAAGCTTCCAAAAGCGGTACCAAACGAAGCGTCTTAGCAAGTGGATTCCAGCGCTACCACTCTTACTTCAATCGGAGCTGTCTACCGTCGGCAATCGAAGAAAATAAGGTTCGGTGAACAGTAGCTAGGGTATCGCGACAGGAGTCGCTATCGGGAAATATTCTAAGTGTCGAGGCTGAATAATAAAGAACGAAGGCAAAGTCCTCTATTAAAAAGGTCAAATCTGCTCAAATCTGATGAACAGAACCCACCGACAACTTAAGGCTCAAGCTAAAATTCCCGCTCGGGTCTGAATCTCACATCAGATATGACTCTACGCCAAAACAGATCCTGACTTACCCAAACGACGTCGCACAGAATCCACTCTCGCATCTGGACACGTCACCCGCTACTCAAATCTGAAATGCTTAACAGCATCGCATCGCAACCACTCAGATCCTATCGAAATCTGACGACCAACGCTACTCGAATCTGAATCTCGCCCGCTAAACCAAAACGCTATCGTTCCAACTAATCCAAACGACGTAGTTTAGCTACTCGCTATAGAAGACACGCTAACTCACATCTGGACGCCTGCGATACCAGATTCCATCACCACAAGTGAGCAAGATCACCCAGCGCTGACCAACACTCACATCTGATCAGTTCCCACAGAAATTCTCAAACTTCCCAGAATTGTTGTAAGTACTAAAACGGACCCGAATACGCTCACGAAGCCTACCAACTCAAAGCTGGTCACCCAGATTTGTTCACGCTCAAATCTGGTCTATGCTAAACCCGATTAATTAACTCAATTAATCTTTCTAAACTTTCGGGTCTCACAAATATAAACCGAACCAATTTGATCAAAAGATGAAACGAACTGGGCTTGCTTCGAACAACCGGACAGCCCTTGCAATCGTGCCTCTAATCTGTTATAAAATCAGCTCAGACTAAAGCTGATTAACAATAGAATTTCAAATCGACTCCTCAAACTTTAAACTTTTTATTTGTGGATTTATGGATTTCTGGGCGTTACACCAACAGATTCCGGTTTTTCGATATATTCTATCGAAACAGACAATAATGTGGAACGCCAGGTTCCCAGCTCTTAAGTTTTGCCAATTGTACAGTTTACTGGATAGTAAGCTGATAGGTCAGCAACACCAGATCGTGCCCAACCTGATCCACAGCCTATCGGAATATCTTCAAGTACCCCGACAATACTTGATATTATCTCAGAACTTACGTCGATGAAGAGAGTCGTCGCATCCTTGGAATCCACGGCTAACAAGATGCGGGAGAACAGTCTTATTTAAAGCACGACTCTAACCAGTTCAGGCAAGCTTCTACAGAAATATGAACGATGGGACCAACTTCTCTACTTCTCAGTCACCGTTGGAAACCACTCTCTGTGACGCCCAAACCCAAGGGAGTCAACAGAGTGGGAAAAATTTAAGAATTTAAACAAATGGAAGGACCAAATTCAAATATATAAACTGAAAGCTGGAACGAAGCTAATGGCGCCAAGGGAAAATAAAAAAAACAGATGACAAACAGATTTCTATTCATAATGCAACTGCGATGTTACAACTACTGGACTATACATAAGTTCACAATTGTTGCAACAGATCTTAATACAATTGACAAAAGATCCAAAACAACAAAAGCTAAAACTCTGCGGAAGACGCCGGCCTTTGACAAACACATTTCCCCCAATCCAGATTAACTAGCACCACCGCCTGCTCCTGAGATGCCTCACCTGCATTGAGAAAACTAATGAGCCTAGGGGCTCAACAAGTAAAGCTGGAAGTAACAATATCATAATGCAGGCGACTGAATTGGAACTTGCTAAACAAGGACAATTCAAAACTCGAATCTGAATTGTTTATACTGAATGATGATGATCTAGAGGCACTCTGTTGGTCCTTGTGCATGAAGCATGATAATTACTGATCAGTAATTCTCTGTGAAGGGATTACAATATTTCCATAATCATGTCCCTTCCACGAAGGGATTATGGTCCTACTATAATCATGTCCCTTCACAATGACCGGGTCCTCTAATCCTGAAGTCTGAACTTTACTTCTCTCTGGGATAGCTTTATACTAGCTTTTGATCGAAAATCGATCACTGAAATCTGGTGGAATCACTGCCATGAAACTCATTTTATTTTAAAATTGCTACTGAGTGTACAGCTATACTTGGGGTTGAGAACCAGCTCTAAGGAAATGGACTTGGAAGTGCTAAAAACAGGCGACGCTAAAAAAACAAACGTTACTCAAGAAAACAGTCGATGGTATAAACCAGTAAACCAGTCGCAATGAATAGGAACCAGTCGCAATGAATAGGAACCAGTCGCAATGTGGGACAAATATACTAAGTAAAACGATGTCGTCGCATAATAACCAGATGTCGACAACTGAACACAATGATAGGATGCGTCTGCTGGTTATGAACAGTGCATCTGCTGAATATAATAAAAAAAGGCAACTGCTGATTTTGCAACAATACGACTACTGAATTGCGAATAATACAACTGCTGATGGACACTAACCATGCTTCGACTTAGACAGAATCCGAACAAACTAACTTCGCTTATCAAATCAGGACTTACTCCTGATTGAACCAGCGTTGTTTATTCGTTCAAATTCAATGTCCAGAGTCTTCATGGAACTGCATAAAACAAGAACTCTGGAATTTGTACAACTCAGTATAATTTAAAGTACACCATTTCTGGTTAACTTCCTGGTGAGTTTCCTCAAAACTAAAGTATCAAGGCAGTGAATCCATAACTCGAACTCAACATTACTGAAGCTAAACTGAACTGAAGCATACATAGGAAACAACGAGCAATATATGTTTTCTCAATGCAACAAGAATCAAAGATACTTGCCTGAAATGAAGGTCGCAACGTGCAGATGATCGCGGTTGTAAGTCTCCACAAGCACACCGAAAAACTAATTAACTTTAGAGAATCTAAAAGTTTTAAGTGCAACCAAATGAATCCAGAGACTCACGTAAATCATTTTATACAACGGAGAATGATTTGTAGTAGGTGTGATGGATCTGTTTTGACAGATCCTGATTAAGTTTTGAATTACACAAAACCTGTTATTGTGTTTCTAACAATTCCAATTAAGTGTGCAGATTCTAGCTATCGAAGAAGATGATGAACAGTCGAAGAATCTGTCCAGCCGATGGTTCACAATATATTGATTCAGCAGTTGGTTAGGTGTTCATGGAATCGGCAGCTGGATTAGCAATGGAGACGTCCAAAGTTGAATCAGCTGTTCATAATCAGGCGGAGGCCAAGTTAAACCAGCTGGAGCATAATGAACCAGCTGGAACGATGACAACCAGCTGCAAGCGCTAAAGAGATAAAGTGAACCAGAGATAAAGAGAAGCGCGCTGAAGAATTACATCGAAGAAGAAGATTCCAATTATAAGTACTATTGACGAATCTGTTAGCAGTCGCGATTATAAGTACTGTTGATGAATCTATTAACAGTCGCTATTCAAGAAGAAGAAGAATCGCAAGCTGGAGCTGGAGCGATGAAGAAATCAGCTGGAGCGCTAAGTGTAGATGACATCAGCAGTGACGTCATCATTCAGCAGGAAGCTACAATGGAATAGAATCAGCAGAGAGCTTCAACCAGCAGTTGGTATTTGGATTTGGCGATTGCAAAACGATGTCGCGTGAATAAGTTGGAACGACAGCGTTTTGCATTCGCAATAAGTATCAGCAGATGAAGAGAAGCGAAAGAGATGAAGCGACGTCGTGTTGAAGAATCAGCAGATGGCTTGAGTCTAGCAGTCGCAAGAATCAGCAGGTATCTTGTACATCCAGACGCAAGAGAAGCGACGTCGTAGAGGAGATATCCAGTCGCAAGCTACTGTTCACCAGCAGATGCTTTACAAAGATAATAAAATGGCGTCACTTAAATAAGTTGACACGACATCGTTTTATCGCTTAAAAGGAATCAGCAGATGGAAAATCGCATATGCATATCAGCAGGTGAATTCTTCCAAGCGTTTTTCCAGTAGAAGTTATTGACAACGACGATGGATGTAAGTGCTGGTTATCAAAGTAATTTCAGGCGCAAGCTCAAAGTGATTCAAATACGATCGTTTACTCATAAGGAAAAGATTTGTTGGATCGTACAGTTGCCTGGAATGAAGGAGACAAGTTAGGTACTATTTTGGGTAAATAGTACAGTGTACAGAGACCGTTTCTCCATGCTTGCACAAAAATGGAAAGAAGACAAATTGGCTCTGTGGATGAGCAATTTACCTTGTAGTGGAGCAGGAATTACGGTGTACGATTTTGGCAGTAATTCAAACGGGATTCATTTCCTTTGGAGAATTATTATGACCGTTGCAGTCGAAGCCTATAAATATCAGCAGCGGTGTTGAAGAAGACACACTTCGCTAATTATCTATTGCTGTCACGCTGCCAAAATCCATACAGAGCTTACACTTCGTTGATATCTTCAAAAGCTCAAAGACTCGAAGAACTTATCGTTTAATCTTCATTTGAAATACCTTCGAGTCAATCTTCTGGTTGTTCATTGTTGAAACCAGAAGATATTTACAGTCTCTAAATACGTGTTCTCATTGATATATTTGATAGAGTCTGTAACGAACTATCTTGTAAATAAGTTCGAAAAACTTTCAAAGCATTGTAAAAACCAGCAGCGAAGTCTGCGTGAAGTATTGTAAAGCGCTAGGAGTTCTCGTAGCTGCGGGTTACGGGATCGGGTGTTTGTAGAAAGGCTACTCACATCAAAGTCTTTTAATGCTACCTTCCGAGTAGGAAGAAGGGGAGACGTAGGATATTGATATCCGAACTTCCAGAAACAAACTCTTGCCTCAATCTTTTACATACAGCATTTATTTATTGTTGCACATTACTCGCTATTCACAAACCAATCGGCCTATTTCCGCACATATTCTGTTGGCTGAGAAGTTTGCATAAAACTGAGATTCAAACATTTTAAAAGAGTTTTGAAATAGAAAAATCGAAGGAGTTCATGGCAGGGAGTACAGGTGGGTCTACTTCAAGTGCTAGAGAGGCGGCGTCAGGAAGTACTAGAGCTCCGTGAGAGTGGGCTTATTTGTTTTGGGTATATTTTTGTTGTCTCCCAAATAGTATATGTACATAGTTGACGTTGGATACTGTAGTATGTATTTAGCAAGCCCCAACAGCTTTATGATCTTTTGTACGATGTTTGGGTTGTACTGGATGCACTTCTTATATTTGCTGAGAAGATATTTGAGTTATTTTGAGTATTTGAGTTTTCTGGTATGCCCGATATATGGGGAGGTCATGCTGAAAAATGTTACAGGCCCAAAAGCACGAAAATTTTAACCCGTTTTTTCGCTGTGTATGATTTAATCCTAATTGCATGTTCATAAATTATGATTAGGATCACGGGCCCTCACAGGAACTTTATGTGAAGACTTGTCTGGTGTACAAACAAGACAAGGTGGAGAACAAGCCACCCGCGGGACTACTCGAGTCACTACCCATTTCGGACCGACCATGGGACTCCATTACCATGTACTTCATCAGTTCATTGCCAAAATCGGAGGGTTATGGATCCATAATGGTGGTAGTGGATCGATTCTCAAAGTATTGTACCTTCATAACTTGCACGAAAGATTGCACGATAAAGGAGGATGCTCGAGTATTCTTCAAAAATGTGGTGAAGTATTGGGGGCTACCTCAAAGCATTGTGAGTGATCGAGACCCCCGTTTTACGGGACGCTTGCGGACGGAGTTGTTTAAACTCCTAGGATCGTAGTTGCGTTTCTCGACAAGCTTCCACCCACAAACCGATGGACAAACTGAACGGGTGAATGCCTTGCTCGAGTGTTACCTACGGCACTTTGTTAGTGCCAACCAGCGGGATTGGGCCAAGCTCTTGGATGTGGCATAATTTTCTTACCAACTGCAGCGGAGCGAAGCTACGGGAGTGCATTCTAGTTAGAAATGGGACAACAACCTTTGGCTCCACATACTTTGGCCACGGGACCCGATGATGTTAGGAGCCCAGGTGCAACCAAGATGGCCAAGTCATGGGAGCGGGCTTAGCACGATCATGCTTGGAGAAGGCTCCCAAGAGGATGAAGAAGTGGGCCGATGAGAAAAGGCGTCCAAAGTAATACCGCATTGGGGACCAAGTTCTTGTGAAGATACTTCCTCAACAATTCAAAGCATTACGAAGCTTGCACAAGGGCTTGCTACGAAGGTATGAAGGATCCTTTCCCATTCTCGCTAAGGTAGGCAAGGTGTTTTACCGAATTGACCTACCTAGCACCTTGAAGATCCATCCGGTCTTCCACGTAAGTATGTTAAAACCCTATCATGAGGACGTGGAGGACTCAATCCAAGGGCAATCGCATTGAGCACCACCTGTAGTGACCAAGTCTTATGACCAAGAAGTGGATGAGGTGCCGCAAGAAGAATTCAACGAAGGCGAGGCGTGCTGCCCCGTACTCAATACTTAATCCGATGGAAGGGGCTACTCGAGTCCGAAGCAACATGGGAGTTTGAAGAAGACTTGTGGCAGTTCCGAAACTTGCTTCACGAGTACGAGTCGACGAGGGCGTCGCCGAATTAGGTGGGGGTGGATGTCACAACCCGTCACTTTGGGGGCCAAGTCTTGTGGAGTTTGAAGCCTAGAGGTTATATTTGATCCAACAAGACTAGCCCTTCTTCTTAGCCCAAGTTCCTTGAAGCCAACTTCTAAATAGCCTTCTAGATTCTTCCCTCTTTGTAGAGATATGTAGACTCTTCTAGATAAGCCTTGTAAATACTTAGAAGAGTAGGAGGTTGTAGAGAACTCTAGAAGACTTAGCCTCCACTGTTGGATTAAGTTGATCTCCACCGTCCATTAAGGAGGTGGATCACTATAAATAGGTGTAGGGACTTCATTTATATCCATCCAAGCAAGTATTCAAGTAAGCAATCTTTAGCATTACAAATACTTTCCTTTCAACACTTTGTGTCTTTCTTTCTTGCCAACACTTTTAGCACACTCAAACACTTTTTGACAGAGGCTGACTTAGCTATCACAAAGAATGGAAAGAAGCTAAAGCCGCACGAGACATTGTTAAGAAACAAATCCATGACGGTACGCTTATATGCTTATATGAGGTTAAGGACGAGCTTGAAGGGAAACTCCCGAGGAAAGTTATCGGGTGGATGGCAGGCTGAGTGGGTATCGACGGGCCCAATGCTCTCCGGTAGGATTGTTTAACGGAATAAATTGACCAAACCTAATTTACTCGTAAATGTAGCTTCTAGAAAATATCGGTCAGATAGGTTTGATTTTCAGTTTACGTACAAATATAAGCATTATATATAATTTATAATATTTATTTAATGTTTTATGTAATATTATGAATTAGTTTTCTTCTAAAAAAATTTAAACATAACATGTTTTACTATGAAAAAAAATAACATTTTTTAATCATTGATTTTTTATTGTCTCTTTCCTAATTAGACGGACCTATTTTTCTTACAACTACAAATTTATTATATTATCCATGTTTAATTTATCAAAAATATTATATTTTAAGTTTAATTCGGAAGGACATATAACCTTCGGCACGCGCAATGATATCAATTTTTATTGGATTTTATAATAAACATCACAAGATAAGGGGTAATAGATGCTGCAACACCATCGGTGGTCCAGGCAAAATTTAGGAATTAAAAACTTTCCCATATATCATTAGAAAAATATAAGTGAATTCCACATAAACTCTCACTTCTTCGCCTGAAAAAACGAAATAATTTTCACAAAAAAGTCCAAATGAACAGTGTAAGTAACATAAATGTCGAGCAACCCAAGATACTGCTCAATATCAATTCACACCTCAAGGACTCATTCAATTCCCACTAAAAAAAACAATAAATACACGGATTGCAATTTCCAAAGCCTGAAGCATCATGTGAAAACAAGTCATACAGATTCATATATGTGATACGTGATAATTTCCTGGAGCCAGGAGCAAGCAACACGGAGTGAGATTGAGACACCGCCGATTTGCGGAGATGGGGAAGAAAGGCAAGGTGCCGAAAACGACGATTTTGCTTGCAGCAATGCTGATACTGTGGGAAATGGCTTCTCCTTGTGTTGGTTCATGCTCCTATAATGGCGGCGATTGCAAGAAATGCATTACGAATCAGATGAAATACGGCTGCCCCCGCTGCTTTCCTATGATGCAGTGCATGGCCCGGTGCCTGTGGGGCGGCGCGTCGCGTTCCAAGTGCATCAACAGATGCGACTGCGACAGTGGGTATCCGCGGCTGGCCGACTGCAAGAAGTGTTTGTTGCAGTGTAAATGTAGCTGTTCTGTTTCTGCTTAAAAATGTCATCTTCCTGTAAATTCGCTGCGTTTCAAAGACTTTTGGTAATCAAGCTAAATCGGTATGCATGCATGAGCTTTTGAGTTTCAATTTACTCATCTAATAACTATGAAATCGCGGGATTTTTTCGTTATTGATTCTAACAATCGTTTGAACGATTGTAAATATCAATTATCTAGAATATCTAGAAGGCGTGAAGCCTTGCGAAGCCCGTGGCCAAGCTTCTCTTCCAATATTTTCAGAAAATTTCCTTGATTATTAGTGATGCTTGCCGTATTAGAATATTTTATCCGGATATCAAAATATTATCTCATTAAGTGGCATATATAGATTTTGATTGAGATTTGATCATGCACATCTTTTTATCTTTATTAAGTGGCCAAATATTGAAAGATTTAGATATGCACAATATATAAGAGTTTGAATCAATCCAAATACCTAAAGATGTATCTTATCGAGATTTGTCATAATCTTGATAGATTTGTTGATGGCACAAATCTTCTATAAATAGTGGCTCTGGGTCCCTAAGCACACACACCTAAAATCATTCACACCATCTATTGTGAGGTCTGGAGTGCTTAGAATACTCTGTAGCAATTTCAGTTCGTTGCTCGTGCTATTTAAAGTTTCGCATCAGAATCAATGGCTGGAGGTAATTCTTGATCCGTTTTCCGCATTCAGTATCATGTTATTCAGTCAAACATGATTTAATTCTTACAACCGCTGCCAAGACAACAGGAATGTGTCCCAATTATGAGAACATGTTTGTTTGTAATAGATTAAATCATTGTCCATTAGCAGTATTTTTTAGATAACCACTTCTAAACAAACAATTTTATATTGTACCATGGGATGTTTTCATTGTTCCTGGTTTGTGCAGACGGTGTTGAATCTTGATTTTGAGCTCGATCACAATCCATAGCTATTTTCGAAAATTCTACAACAACTCAGCCTTTACAAGTTTAAGGAGTTCTGTCTAATCTCAAATTCACTATGAGATTAAACATAAAAAACGTTGTTAGTTTTAATTATATTATGTCAATCAATAGATCAAAGGCACATAGATATATAAAATTTAAGGATAACATATATAGTTTTGTTGTGAACGTGCGCAGCAATGCACCGAAGATTAGATGCTATATTATATGGTTTTGTGCTGGATTGAAAGAAACGCAAAGAATTATAGTGGTTTGGATTTGAAACCAATCACAGCAATCAAATCCAATCCTATATCAACTTATTCAAGGAGCAATCCACTAACACCAATTGAGATCAAAGTTCGCAGAGAGATTACAAAATGCTGTGCACTATACTGTCAAAGAATGAACCTACACAATCACTATTCAAGCTTTTCTGATGTTGTAACTAAACGAAGCAACAGAGAACGAAGGGAGATTCAAGAATAATAATTTTTTGGTAACTTCTATTCATCAAGTCTTAATATACTTTTTCCCAGAAGCCTGTTCTCTTTCCCTCCAATCCGTTAATTTAGCTGCAGCTCATCTCCCGAGTCTTGATCATCTACAACTTCTTTCCTCATGCACCCGTGTACTTAGCATAAGTGAACCAACTGCTACAAATCTTCACCCCGGTTTGCTTATGCTCCTCGAGTGTTTCGCTCAGTAACTACTGAGTCTCTTTCAAAGTTTCAACGTCTACGTGTGTTAGGCAGTGTTTGAACTTCAAGCATGTGGCTTAGTTAACATGTCAGCATGGTTATCCTTGGTTGAGATTTTCTCCATTTCTATCTCCCCTCGATCCACCAAATTCACGATGGAATGCATCCGGATGTCGATGTGTTTGGTCCGTTCATAATGCATGGGATTGTTGATCAAGTGTAGAGCACTTTGGCTATCTGAAAACAACTTCACACCTAGTTGATCACCTGTTAGCTTCTCTACAATACCCTTTAGCAAAATGGCTTCCTTTATTACCTCAGCTATAGCCACATACCCAGCCTATGTGGTAGACAAGCAGCAGTTCAGCTATAGCCACATACCCAGCCTATGTGGTAGACAATGCACACTGCTGCTTGCATATTTGCCTTCCAATTTAGGACATTTCCTTCAAAGTTGAAGATGTATCATATCCTGAGATCGGCCTACGTTTATCCACACTCTTGCATAGTCAACATCCACATAGCCAATCAATCCTTGTCTCATTCCCTGTTTCCTGCCATATATCAAGCCTTTATACGTTCCTCTTTGTATGTCTCTCAAGACCTATTTACAGCCTGCTAGTGTACCTTACCTGGTGTTGGCATGAACCTATTCACAAGGCTAACAGCATATGCCTGTTGGGGATCCGGATCCGCCCCCCGGCTAGGCAGCGGAAGAACAAGAAAACAGGTACCGGGAGGCGATCAATACGAAAAATCAGACAATCAATAATCGTCATTCATAGGGAGTTTTAGAATCGCTACCTTGCTGGCACTTGTGCCTGGCTCCAACCGGTGTTTCAAGAACCCGGCTCTTCTCGGTAGATTGCGGTAGTTTACGCCAATCCGGTCCACGACCAGATCCGAGACTCCTTAGTCAGGCTGCACTAGAAGCCCTGACGAGATCAGCACGAACGAATACTTCTCAAAAAAACTAGGCCGGAACAATTTCCGGCGAAGTGGCGGCGGCGGGAGGCGGCGGGCGACGCACGGCGGCGGCGGCGTGAGAGAGAGGAGAAGGAGGCGTGTGCTTTTCTAGGTTTAGGGTTGTAGGTTATGAATTGGAATTAATTATGAAGTCCTTAATGTCTAATTAAATAGACTTAACAACGGACTTGGACCGGCCCATCGGGCCCGGGTCCAAATGACGATATCCATTGCTGCGACTTCATCGTAACTCCGATCGCCGATCAGATCGGACCGATCGACTCAGTTTCCAAAACTGAATGTAATGATGTGAAAAACAATTTTTCAGATCATATAACCCTTAATCGCAAAATGACCGTTTTGCCCCTCAACAGTGGGAAACCCCGGTTTGACCCCTGTTGACTTTTAGGAAGTCGCACTTCCCGAAATTCTCTTCTCGTGCTCAACGCATTGAGCTGAGTATCCGTGCGGAAATCTCGAATCTAGTACTTGTGTGACCCTCAATGGTTCAGGGATACAGCTAGCCGTGGGCCCACAACAATTGTGGCTCCGGAATCATGGTAAAGCGTCTAGCAACATCGCCCCATGATCCCCTAGGTATCACTGATAGTGCCTGCAAGAACCAGTCGGTCATGGTTAGCGTACGACCCTCAAGGGTTCAGGGATACAGCTAGCCGTGGGCCCACAACCATTGCGGCTCCGGAATCACAATTCCGGACTTGCCCAACGGATCATGGTAAAGCGTCTAGCAACATCGCCCCATGATCCCCTAGGTATCACTGATAGTGCCTGCAAGAACCAGTCGGTCGTGCAATAGATCATCACTATCTATCTGCATGCTCAGAACATCACAATGTTCCCTACCAATGAAACATGGTACTTCGCATCGCAGATACTAGTCTAGTCTCGGAGTCTCAATGACGTTTCGAGTCGTGAGGACTAATCAGTACAACCAAGACCTCGGACTTATCCACTCAACAAATGGTAACCACTTGGAAAGTCCGAACGAGGGTAGTTCAATAGATCACCAGGTCACTATCTATCTGCATGCTCAGAACATCACAATGTTCCCTACCAATGAAACATGGTACTTCGCATCGCAGATACTAGTCTCGAACTCGGGCGGCCTTATCCTCATTTTTGACGACCCAATCGACTAGGAACATGTTCAGAATACACAGCGACTATTAGATGTGTTTCATGATAGCCGTCATACCTACTATCACATCTAACATACGCTTTAGTGTATTCTAGGTCTTTACTCAACACAATTGTAAATCATTACACACATAATGAAAGTAAAGAACGCCATATAAGAAAATGCGAATATCATATATAAAGATCGTTTGTACAAGAGTCTATAAAACCCACATGCCACAAGTTGGCTAGTTGGGCATCTACTCTAACAATGTCAAGTCAGGTCTGGTACAAACCACTCGAATATGGGACATTATCCATGTGCTTCTGTTCTTCTGGTGATGAGGGACATTGGTCCTTGGACAACTTAAAGTGGGCAGCCAGAGGGGTAGCTACTCCTTTAGACTATTCCATCCAAACCTTGTTAACACCCATTTCAAGTAATCTTCTTGAGTGGCAAACAACAACATACTTCTCTGTCTCCTCTAATGTGCATTCCAAGAATCTTAGCAGGACTTAGATCCTTCATATCAAATTTGTTGCTTAGCTGATAATTCAGTTTCACAATTTCAGACATGCTTTCACAAGCCATTAGCATGTCCTCAAGATACAATAGTAGGTATATGTTGGAGCCCCTTGTGGTTCTTTTGAAGTATATACATGAGTCAAATTCACTCCGGTTCAAGGAGTTATCCATCATGAAGTTGTCAAAGCACCCGTATCAATGCCTATGTGATTGCTTAAGGCTATGGATATAAACGAATCGAATCAAGCCGAACTTTATGGAAAATTTAGTATTCGAGTTCAAGTTCGAGTTCGAGTTCGCTTATTCGAAGCTCGTTTCGAAGTTCGATTTGTTGTCTTTTGCGGCTCGAATTGTTAGAGTAGATGCCCAACTAGCCAACTTGTGGCGTGTGGGTTTTATAGACTCTTGTACAAACAATCTTTATATATGATATTCGCATTTTCTTATATGGCATTCTTTACTTTCATTATGTATGTAATGATTTACAATTATGTTGAGTAAAGACCTAGAATACACTGAAGCGTATGTTAGATGTGATAGTGGGTATGACGGCTATCATGAAACACATCTAATAGTCGCTGTGTATTCTTTGTTGGATCTGTTTTGACAGATCCTGATTAAGTTTTGAATTACACAAAACCTGTTATTGTGTTTCTAACAATTCTATTTAAGCGTACAGATTTTAGAAACGAAGAAGACGATCAGCAGCAGCTATATTTGTCCAGTAGATGGTTCGCAATATTATTGATCAGCAGATGGTTTGGTGTTCATAAGAATCGGCAGTTGAATTAGCCATGGAGACGTCCAGAGTTATATCAGCTGTTCGTAATACCAGCTGAAGAGCTAAAGAGCAAAGTGAACCAGCTGGATTTTATATATTGAGAAGCTTGCTGGAGCATTAGATCGAAGAAGAAGATGTGCAAGTTATTGTTAACGAATATGTTAGCAGTAGCGTTTATAAGTACTGTTGATGAATCTATCAACAGTCGCTATTCAAGAAGCAAGAAGAAGAAGAATCGCAAGCTGGAGCTGGAGCTAGAACGAAGAAGATCAGCTGGAGCGTGAAATGTAGATGACATCAGCCTTGATGTCATCACAATCAGCAGGAAGCGATCAGCAGACGAAGCAAAAGCGCAAAAGACGAAGCGACGTCGTACTGAGATTCAGCAGATGGATTAGTTGTTGATGACGTCATCGGTGACGTCATCCAGTCGCAAGAATCAGCAGGTAGCTTGTGCTTCCAGACGCAAGGAAAGCGACGTCGTAGAGGAGATCCAGTCGCAAGCTACAGTACATTCAGCAGATGCTAGTTAGCGATAGAAAAACGATGTCGTTTACATAAGTTGATACGACAGCGTTTTG
>KV011835.1:9760-23213 GCA_001598015.1 Dorcoceras hygrometricum
TCGGAGTTGTCTACCACCGGAAATTAGGACGGATAAGGTTACTGTGAACAGTAACTAGGGTTCACGACAAGATTTTCTATCGGGAAATATTTCAAAGTATGGGATATCTTAAACAATCGAAGACCAGGTCTTCTCTTAAATACACTACTCAATCAGCAGATAGAAACAGGAACAGATCCACCTACAAAATCAGTTATCACAACTAATATTCCCAACCAGCAGCTGAAATCACGCATCAGCTTTTGCCTATTGCTAATATAACAACCAGCAGTTGAATCTTTCAAACAACGGTAAGACTAAACGGCGTCACACCAACTTAACCAAACGACGTCGCATAGGAACACGTCACCTTGCTACCAACAGCTGATTCACAAACCAGCAGTCACAACGCATGAGATCTCTCAACAGCTGATGTCTATCATAACCAACAGCTGGTACAAAGCACTCCACTCAAAATGCTGTCGTTCCAACTTATATAAACGACGTAGTTTCACTACCCGCTACGAAACATGCTAACGAATCCAACAGCTGGTTCCTGAACACAAAACATCGTCGCTTCAAGGTCTCTTAGTGCTCTCTGCTGATCATCGCAACTAACATACCAACAGCTGATCACTCGCAACAGCTGGATACGTTCTAATACACCAACGTATGGAATCCACGTCAGCATTGCTGCTGCTTCCCACCAACACGCAACATCTGGAATCTCAACAACTGATGCAATCACTCAACGGCTAATCCCACTACTACTGCTGCTGATTCCAACACTTAGGCAAAATCGATGTCTACGCCAAGCACATTGACCAACAGCTGATTGTGAAAACACTGGTCTCACGGCTTATATAGTGTTCAACAACAGAACACTTACTGTTGAAGAATCAGCTCATGTGGTGTTTGATGAGACCTGCTTCAGATCAACGTCTGCTTCCAAGCTAAATGATTTGTGCACTCGTCTGCAATCTACTAATTTGGATGAATCAAGCGACGACGAGGCACAGAACAGATATCAAGCTGATGACCAGCACACACTGGACATGCCAATTACCAACAAAGATATTCGAGATATTGCACAAGTTGGTCCATATCGCGTTCAAGATGGTGGAGAGCATGCACAAGCTGATGATCCTAATATAAAAAGTTGTTTTCAAACAAGTGATGCTCAAGGAAATCCAGCAGGACTGCAGGGGGAACCAGATGCAACCAATGACACCCAGCAAGAACCATCAACCTCCTATAGACCAGGTTTCCGATGGAATAAGAATCATCCACCCAAGCAGGTCATCGGTAACCCCACTGCACCCTTTAGGACACGAGGCTAGATGATAAGCGAATACTTTAATTCCGCTTTCATATGGCATATAGAGCATATGAAGGTAGAAGAGGCCTTAGTGGACCCAAGATGGATAGAAGCAATGCAAGAAGAACTTAGCCAATTCGAACGTAGTAAAGTATGGTATCTAGTTCCTAGACCTACTAACCAAAACGTTATAGGTACTAAATGGGTCTTCAGGAATAAATTAGATGAAAATGGAAATGTATTTCGAAACAAAGCTTAACTATTAGCTCAAGGCTATAGGCAAGAAGAAGTAATCGATTTCGAGGAATCTTTCGTCCTTGTAGCTAGATTAGAAGCAATTCACATCTTTCTTGCATACGCAGCATTTAAAAATTTCAAAGTTTATCATATGGATGTCAAAAGTGCATTCTTAAATGGCACATACGCAGCATTTAAAAATTTCAAAGTTTATCATATGGATGTCAAAAGTGCATTCTTAAATGGCATCTTGGATGAGGAAGTGTATGTTACACAATGTCAGGCCTCGTGCACAACTCAGAGTTAAACCAGGCAAAAACATAGCGGAAGCAATAAAAAGTGGCTTAAAATTTTTCGCTTGGCCTGACGGTTTAAAACAGATAATTTAAAATAGTACAATACTTAAAATAATCCCCGTTTACATTACGAAATACGACAGTAAAACAGTTACAAGTACTAGCAACAATACAACAGCTGACACAGCTACAGCTGAACAAAAACTAAAGCACATGCTATTCCCCGACTGACAGCACTAGTACATATTATGCTATACGCTAACTGGGACACTCTATCCACCACCTGGGGCACCACCAATTGGATCAAAGACACGCCCAACTGTGAATCTTGGAAAACCTGAACTACAAGCAGGCAACAACACAACAGCCCCAGAGGTACCTCGGGGTCAAACCCCAGTATGGAGAGCAACAAATACAGCAAACGGAAAGAAGTAGATAAACATGCAGATGCTATGCAGGAGATCGAATTACAACCAAAAGCTGGTAGCCGAAGGATCTCAAAACAGCAACGCGACAGCTGGATAACAACAAATCAACAGCTAGAGCGAATCAACTAAAAGACAGTAGTCACAGTGGACACAAAATGTTACTGAGTATATGGGAGCTACCCACTCGTCTCACGTATACTGCACCAGATGCAACAATAGCTCAACCTGCTGTTGCCCACTCATGAGGTGTGGGAGCTACCCACTCCGCCCATAGTGGCTAACAGTCCTAGCAGGGAGAGGAGGGACGGCAGTTACCCGCGCGCCTCCAGCTTTAAGGTATACGGGAGTTATCCGCTCGTCCTTAAGACCATCATCCTGGTACGTTCAAATCGAATACAAGGCATAGATAGCAAAACAGAGCTCAACAGGAGAATATGCGTGTATGCAAATGCAACAGCTGATATTATAACACATGCACAATAATAACAGCAAAGAGCATACACAACAAGACATATAATCCACGCTCAACCCATAGCTGTAACAAAGCTCAGCATCCGTATCTTAACTTCTGAGTTATAACTAGCACACGCAGATTGCCAAAATGAAAGTCCTAGCAACGCAGATCCACCACCTTCTAAACCAATACAAGCAACTGCTCAAGGACTACAACTCAAAAACACAGCAGCTGGGAGCTACGACTCCACCAGTTCTAATTCTACCTTTCTATTACTACGAAAAGCTCTAGCAAACTTAAAGATAGAATCTTTACTTACCCCAAAAATCTAGGATAGGATGCGAAATCCGACGCTTATGCTCACAGACTACACAAGGGAGATGTCTCTGTGATCCTCTTCCAGATCCTCCGCTGCCTACGAAAAGGGTATGAGACGAAACGCCTTAGAAAGAGGAGTCCAACGCTACCACTCTCGCTCTTGTCAGAGCTATCTACCGACGGCAATTTGAACGAAGAAGGTTACTGTGAACAGTAACTAGGATATCGCGACAAGATAAGGTTCACCGGAAATATTTCTAAGTGTACGGAAAACAATAATTGAACGCAAGGACCAGGTCCTCTATTAATAGTCACAACTGACTAACTAGGAAACAGATCCACCGACAATATCAGTTATTGCAACTGATATTCCAACCAACAGCTGAATCTGGCATCAGCTAAATCCTTACGTCGATACCACGCTCAACTAAATCAAACGACGTCACAGAAGTTACTGTCGCAACTGAACACGACACCCGCTACTCACTGCTGAACAACTAACCAACAGCTGATCGCTTACTCAACAGCTGATCCCTCAATCAGCAGTTGGATATGCGCACAACCCAATAGCTGAGTCCTAGCGCTATACCAAAATGCTGTCTTTCCAACCAATCCAAAGGACGACGTACCAACACCCGCTACTGAAAACATGCTGCTTCTCCAAATTTTTTATAGCGCCTCAACTAGTACGTAACATCTGAAAGCGATTACTCGCTGCTGATGCAACACCCGAACAGATGTCTCCACGCAACACCTGATATCTTCGCACAGCTGGATTCAAAACTTAACTAATTCCTATGGCTACTCCAAGCACAGCGACTCACAGCTGGTCCTATCCCGATCAACATCTGAACAGCAGAAAGTTCGGATCTCACATATCTCCCACACTTAGACACGATTTCGTCCTCGAAATCAACAAGTCTATGACATCTCAACTGGACCCAGGAGTATAAGATAACTGGAAACAAGCTAGCTACTGGAATCTATCGAAAGGCTTACTCAAACAGATGCGGCCACTCCCACTGCATCTTCTCTTCCAGTTCCTGGGTAGCTTCCTCTCTACCATGCTTGCTCCACTGAACCATCACCAACGGAATGGTTCTATTTCTCAACTGTTTCTCCTTCCTATCCAAGATCTGCAAGGGATACTCTACGTAACTCAAAGTCTGATCAAGCTCAACCTCGTCTGTTCTCAACACATGAGACGGATCTGGCTCATACTTCCTCAACAAGGAAACATGAAAGACATCATGTAGAGAAGTCAATTCTGCTGTCAACAACAGCCGATAAGCTAAAGGGCCAATCCTCTCTAAGATCTCATAAGTACCAATGTAACGAGGAGCTAACTTACCCTTCAGACCAAATAGCATAACACTACGGAAAGGGGAAACCTTAAGGAAAACACGATCACCAACCTGAAACTCTAAAGGCCTACGCCTCTTATTCGCGTAGCTGGCTTGGCGATCTTGTGCAGCTTTCATACGTTGACGGATTAGATCCACTTGATCTCTCATCTGCTGCACAAACTCTGGAGAAGACAGCTGCTTCTCCGCTACTTCTTCCCAACACACAGGCGATCTGCACTTCCTGCCATACAACGCCTCACACGGTGCCATGCCAATCGATACTTGATAGCTGTTATTATACAAAAACTCCACTAATGACAGTGAATCCTGCCAGCTACCACCGAAGTCCATCACCACAGCTCTTAACATATCCTCCAAAATCTGGATAGTTCGCTCAGATTGGCCATCTGTCTGGGGGTGATATGCGGTACTCATAGCCAACCTGGTACCTAAAGCTGCTTGCAAAATCTTCCAAAACCTGGAAGTAAATCTCGGATCTCGGTCTGAAACAATCGAAACAGGCACACCATACAGACGTACTACAAAATCTACGTACAGCTTCGCCATTTTCTTCAAAGAAAACGTCATACCATAGGGAATGAAGTGCGCAAACTTCGATAACCTGCCTACGACCACCCAAACAGCATCGCACCCTCTGCTGGAACGAGGTAGATGCGTCACAAAATCCATCTCTATGTGCTCCCAATTCCATTGGGGCACCTCCAGACTCTGCAATAGACCACCAGGTCTCATCCTTTCAGCCTTAACTTGCTGACAATTGAGACACTTGGCCACAAAATCAGCAACGTCACTCTTCAATCCAGCCCACCAGAAGTGAGGCTTCAGCGCTTGGTACATCTTCCTCACGCCAGGATGAACATTGTATCTACTGCAGTGCGCTTCTCTCAAAATCTGTTCCTTCAAGTCTATGAGGTTTGGCACAATCAGCTGGCCACGGAACCTCAAACAACCATCAGACGAAACAGAATAGTCCTCAAGCTGTCCAGCTTTTACCTTTAGCTTTAGCTCATGTATGGAAGGATTTGTCCTTTGAGCAGCTCTAATGCTCGCAACAACATGTGGCTCAACTTGAAAAGAAGAAACCACAACAAAATCCTCAGCTGGGTAAAACCGCCAACCAGTAGTGCTAAGATGCTCACGATCCTTAGAAGAATACAACGATGCAAGCATCGCTCCTTGAGCCTTTCTGCTTAATGCATCAGCAACTACATTCACTTTTCCAGGCTGGTATTGGATCTCACACTCAAAATCCTTAAGCAGCTCTATCCATCTACGCTGTCCCATATTCAAATCTGGCTACAAAAACAAGTACTGGAGGCTCTTGTGGTCTGAATACATCACAAACTGCTCTCCATACAAGTAATGACGCCAAATATTCAAAGCAAAAACTACAGCTGCTACCTCCAAATCGTGTACTGGGTATCGAGTCTCATGCGGTTTCAGCTGCCGTCGAAGCATAGGAAATGACTCGACCACGCTGCATCAACACACAGCCCAATCCATTGAGCGAGGCATCTGAACACACCACGTAACCACCTGAACCACAAGAAACTACGAACCTCCGTCACACTCTTGGGGCGTTCCCAACTGACAACAGCTTCTACCTTACTGGGATCAACCGAAATCCCATCTGCTGCAATTACATGACCCAAAAACAAAACACGATCCAGCCAAAACTCACACTTAGAAAACTTAGCATACAGCTGCGAGTCTCTAAGCATCTGAAGAACAACTCTCAAATGCTCCTTGTGCTCCAAAGGAGTCTTCGAATACACCAAGATGTCATCGAAGAACACTATCACAAACTGATCGATGAATTCTCGAAAAACCCTATTCATCAAGTCCATGAAAACTGCTGGGGCATTCGTCAATCCAAAAGGCATAACCAGAAACTCGAAATGCCCATACCTAGTACGAAAAGCAGTCTTAGCAACATCTTGTTCTCTTATCCTCAGCTGATGGTACCCCGAACGCAGATCAATCTTTGAATACACAGCCGAGCCTTGCAGCTGATCGAACAAGTCATCGATCCTAGGCAACGGGTACTTTTTGTTAACAGTAGCCTTATTCAGCTGGGGGAAATCGATGCACATCCTCATTGTGCCATCCTTGTTCTTAACAAACAAGATAGGCGCTCCCCATGGCGACATGCTACGCCTAATAAAGCCTTTCTCCAGCAAGTCATCGAGCTGCACCTTGAGCTCTCTCAACTCAGCAGGCGCCAAACGATACGGTGCACGCAAAATCGGAGCTGTGCCAGGCACCAACTCAATGATGAAGTCAATTTCCCTCCTCGGAGGAAAACCAGGAATCTCCTCCAGAAACACGTCGGGAAAATGACGCGCCACTGGAACATCACTAAGCTGCACATGCGAAGAAGAAGATGCGTCCATTGCATAAATCATAAAACCAACGTTCTCTGCTGACAATAGGCTGAACATCTCCATCGCTGAGATCAACGGAATCTTTGACTGAGAATCATGACCATAGAAGTTCCACTTCTTGCCAAACTGAGGCCTAAAATGCATGATCCCATGGAAGCAATCCACGGAGGCCCTATAACTAGACAGAACATCCATTCCTACAATACAGTCGAAATCCCACAACATTTTCCTAATCAGGTTCGCTACTAGATCGTTCTCGCCGAACCTAAGAATGCCGTCCAATACCACTTCTTGGGAGAGTAGGTTCGCGCCAGCGAGGGTTGAAACAGAAACAACATCGTGCAACACAGTGGTACACAGACCATGATCAATCACAAAAGCATCAGCAATAAACGAATGCGATGCGCCAGTATCAAACAACACACGCGCAGGATAATCGAAAACAAGATAAGTACCTGAAATCACTCCGATCGGCGTGCCCTCCGCCTGCTCCCTTGTAATGGCATTCACTTGGGCTTGCTGGGGGAAAGCGATATGCGACTAGGAAGACTGTCCGAAATGCGACGGATCAGGCTGCTGAAACGGCATAAACTGCGTCTCTCCCACTCTCTGCTGCTGCTGCTGAAAACCACGACCCCTACACGATCCTCCACGTCCCTGTGGTGGTGCTGCAGCTTGCTGAGATCCAGCTAATGGACACACTCTCGCAAAATGCCCATACTGCCCACAAACGTTACACGATCCTTGCACCCCATTACACTGCGTCAAAGGGTGCCTGCCACCACAAAATCCACAATACTCCACCTTGGAGCCACTGCTGCTAGAACTACCAGTACCAGAAGAACTATAACCTCCTTTCTTCTTGAACTGGTGGCCACGAGGCCTAAACCTCTGGCGTCCCGACTGCTGAGCTAACTACTGCTGCGGGGAAGGCTGAGACGACTGAGACGACTGGGAAGTTTGCGCTCCCTGAACCACTTGACGACTACTCTGCGCCACTTGCGGCCTACGAGACTGATGGTTCCAAAAACCTTCCTCGATATCAATCGCACTATCCACAGCCTCTGCATAGCTCTTCAGTTTACTCGACAGCACCAAAGAGTACAACTACTCGCTCAGCCCTTCAAGAAACTTAGTCCTCTTCGCCCTCTCTCGGCCAGCTACATGCGGCACATACGCTAGAAGGGAAGAAAACCTACGGGCATACTCTCTAGCAGACATGGAACCCTGCTCCAAGTTATTAAACTCATGCTCACGGGCGTTCACATAGGACTCCGGGACATACTCCTGACGAAAAGCAACACAGAAACTGTCCGACGAAATCCCCACTCTAGTCTCTTCTAAAGTCCTCGAAGCGCCTCTCCACCAATGCTCCGCACCTTTCCTCAGCTGGAAGGTAGCTAAGCTCAACTTGAGCTCATCATCGTACTGCACACGGTTGAATAGACCCATGATATGCTGCAACCAAGAGTCAGCGTCCTCACTAGACTCATCCCCATTTAAAACCTAAGGACTCATCCGCTAGAACCTAGCCATCACCAGTTCCATGCTATCCACACGGGCTGCCAACTCGTCAACCCCTTCTTCAGCCCGACTATCGCGTCTAAGGGAAGGAAAACTACGCTGATCCTCGTTCTGACCTTCAGACTCATCCTGAAACTATCCTCTACCTCTACCCCTACATCTAGGCGGCATCTAAGAAGACACTAAACAGGATAAGATCACACAAAACAGATACAGCACACAAAATATGCAGCACATAGGTCACAAAGTCATGCACAAGAAACACACAACACTATGACTAGACTCGAGTGTAATCAAATGAAATCGAGCTTATCCCAGCTTAAGCTCTGATACCAAAAATGTCAGGCCTCGTGCACAACTCAGAGTTAAACCACGCAGAAACATAGCGGAAGCAATAAAAAAAGTGGCTTAAAATTTTTGCTTGGCCTGACGATTAAAACAGATAATTTAAAATAGCACAATACTTAAAATAATCCCAGTTTACATTATGAAGTACGACAGTACAACAATTACAAGTACTAGCAACAATGCAACAGCTGACAAAGCTACAGCTGAACAGAAACTAAAGCACAGGGCATTCCCCGGCTGACAGCACTAGTACATAATATGCTATAAGGTAACTGGGACACTCTATCCACCATCTGGGGCACCACCTGCTGGATCAAAGCCACGCCCAGATGTGAATCCTGGAATACCTGAACAACAAGCAGGCAACAACACAACAGCCCCAGAGGGACCTCGGGGTCGAAACCCCAGTACGGAGAGCAACAAATACAACAAACAGAAAGCAGTAGATAAACATGCAGATGCTATGCAGGAGATCGAAGTACAACCAAAAGCTGGTAGCCGAAGGATCTCAAAACAGCAACTCGACAGCTGGATAACAACTCAACAGCTAGAGAAAATCAACTGAAAGACAGTAGTCACAGTGGACAGACAGTAGTCAGAGTGGACACGTAATGTATACTGAGTATATGGGAGCTACCCACTCGTCTCATGTATACTGCACCAGATGCAAAAATAGCTCAACCTGCTGTTGCCCACTCATGAGGTGTGGGAGCTACCCACTCCGCCCATATCGGCTAACAGTCCCAGTAGAGAGAGGAGGGACGGGAGTTACCCGCGCGCCTCCAGCTTTAAGGTATATGGGAGTTACCCGCTCGTCCTTAAGCCCAGCATCCTGGTACGTTCAGATCGAATACAAGGCATAGATAGCAAAACAGAGCTCAACAGAAGAATATGCGTGTATGCAAATGCAACAGCTGATATTATAACACATGCACAATAATAACAGCAAAGAGCATACACAGCAAGACATATAATCCACGCTCAACCCATAGCTGTAACAAAGCTCAACATCCGTACCTTAACTTCTGAGTTATACCTAGCACACGTAGATTGCCAAAATGAAAGTCCTAGCAACGCAGATCCACCACTTGCTAAACCAATACAAGAAACTGCTCAAGGACTACAACTCAGAAACACAGCAGCTGGGAGCTACGACTCCACCAGTGCTAATTCTACCTTTCTATTACTAAGAAAAGCTCTAGCTAACTTAAAGATAGAATCTTTACTTACCCCAAAAAGCTAGGATAGGATGCGAAATCCGACGCTTATGCTCACAGACTACACAAGGGAGATGTCTCTGCGATCCTCTTCCAGCTCCTCCGCTGCCTACGAAAATGGTATGAGACGAAACTCCTTAGAAATAGGAGTCCAACGCTACCACTCTTGCTCTTGTCGGAGCTATCTACCGATGGCAATTTGAACGAAGAAGGTTACTGTGAACAGTAACTAGGATATCGCGACAAGATAAGGTTCACGGGAAATATTTCTAAGTGTCGGGGAAACAATAATTGAACGCAAGGACCAGTTCCTCTATTAATAGTCACAACTGACTAACTAGGAAACAGATCCACCGACAATATCAGTTATCGCAACTGATATTCCAACCAACAGCTGAATCTCGCATCAGCTAAATCCTTACGTCGATACCACGCTCAACTAAGTCAAACGACGTCACAGAAGTTACTGTCGCAACTGAACACGACACCCGCTACTCACTGCTGAACAACTAACCAACAACCTGATCGCTTACTCAACAGCTGATCCCTCAATTAGCAGTTGGATATGCGCACAACCCAGCAGCTGAGTCCTAGTGCTATACCAAAATGCTGTCGTTCCAACCAATCCAAACGACGACGTACCAATACCCGCTACTGAAAACATGCTGCTGCTCCAAATGTTTCATAGCACCTCAACTAGTACGTAACATCTGAAAGCGATTACTCGCTGCTGATGCAACACCCGAACAGATGTCTCCACGCAACACCTGATATCTTTGCACAGCTGGATTCAACACTTAACCAATTCCGATGGCTACTCCAAGCACATCGACTCACAGCTGGTCCTATCCCGATCAACATCTGAACAACAGAAAGTTCGGGTCTCACACACAACCTCCTGCCTTCATAGATCATACCAGATCAGACTTCGTTATAAGCTTGACAAAGCTTTTTATGGTCTAAAACAAGATCCTAGATCTTGGTATGATACCTTGTCCAAGTTTCTTATTGACCATGACTTTGTTATCGGGTCTGTAGACAAGACATTGTTTAAATTTGTTAAAAATGATCATGTCTTGTTAGTACAGATCTATGTTGATGATAATATATTTGGCTAGACTAATCCCAAGCTTTGCGAAAAATTTTCCAAGCTTGTTGCAGGACAAGTTCGAGATGAGCATGATGGGGGAGCTGACATTTTTCCTAGGCTTACAAGTAAAGAATCTTGAGGATGTAATTTTCATCAATCAAGAAAATTATACCAAAGAGCTTCTCAAGAAGTTCGGAATGGAGAAATTTTCTTCAGCCTCTACTCCGATGAGTGCATCGATCAAGCTGGACAAAGATGAAGCTGGATATGCCATTGAGGTAACCATGTATTGTGGGATGATTGGTTCTCTCTTGTACCTCACAGCAAGCAGATAGGACATTATGTTCGCTGTCTGTATGTGTGCCAGGTTTCAAGTTGATCCAAAAAATTCTCATTACATGGCTGTTAAAAGTATTTTTAAATATTTAAAATGGCACGCAAAACGTGGATCTTTGGTATCCCAAAGACTCAAGTTTCAAGTTGATTGGTTACAGTGATGCAGATTATGCAGGTTGCAAGATTGATCGGCTTAGCACAAGTGGGACTTGTCAGTTCTTGGGTGATAGAATGATTTCATGGTTCAACAAAAAACAAACATCAATATCTACGTCCACAGCTGAGGCAGAGTACCTAGCAGCTGGGAGTTGTTTCGCTCAAATACTATGTATTCAACAACAACTCAGGGACTATGGTGTTGATGCAGCAGAAGCACCCATTTTATGTGACAACACTAGTGCAATCGTGATCACTCAGAAACCCGTGCTGCACTCCAGGACAAAACATATTGGCATCAGACATCATTTCATACGAGACCATGTGCTAAAAAAGGAAGTTCGGGTGGAGCATGTGCCAACAGATCAGCAAGTTGCTGATATATTCACAAAGCCTCTATCGGACGCTAAGTTTTCTTATTTTAGAAACATCTTTGTTGGGAATCGATTTATGGACCCTATATTAATGTGCAATGACTAGTTATTCGATCAATAACCAATGCTAGAGGGTGTAACCAGATCGAATGACAAGACGCAGGATTAATCCAGAAGTTGAAGCCGGGTTCTCAAAGATCAAGCTGGATTCAGCCAAAAGTTGAATCCAGCCCAAAGCAAGGCGAGCGCTAAGCATGCCGGTTCCAGTTGGAAAGCTAGGACCAGCTCGACACATCGGCCAAATGATCTGGTTAACAAAACTTGAGCTGCAATAGCTCAGTGTTATTGAATACTCTGTGCACCGAGATACAAATTGAGTAAAGTAAATAAAACATGCGGAAATAACTCAAACTGCACTCTATTGTTCGAAGCCCAAATAAACATTTTTAACAACATAAGCAAATATGTGATTCGTATGAATGTAAACAACTGAAAATAGTAAAGAAAGATTACGCTGAATGGTTAACAAAACTTGAGCTGCAATAGCTCAGTGTTATTGAATACTCTGTGCACCGAGATACAAATTGAGTAAAGTAAATAAAACATGCGGAAATAACTCAAACTGCACTCTATTGTTCGAAGCCCAAATAAACATTTTTAACAACATAAGCAAATATGTGATTCGTATGAATGTAAACACTGAAAATAGTAAAGAAAGATTCGCTGAATTTGTTTATGGAAGTTCGGAGCTCAATCTCCTACGTCTCCCCTTCTTCCGCCACGGGAAGGATCTACTAGAAGACTTTGATTACAACGACCCTCGCTACAACCCACTCATATGACCCGCAGCCACAAGAACTCCTAGCATCTACCACTGCACACCAGCCCGAAAGCTGCATGTGACTAACTTCACTTCTTTAACGCCTCAGTGAGAAAGGCTACACACACTTCTTTAACATCTCAGTGCGAAAGACAACTAGACTTGTTTAACGTCTCTGTCCAAAGACTACAATGGAGTGTATTGAATCACATTCACTCTAATCTGTTTCGCTCATCTCTCGAATATGAGTGAATGTGTGTGTGTGAGATTTTACAGTGTAAGCACAATCTCTCAATGAATTAAATCTCACACACTCTGGGAAGTGCTCCTTGTTCGAGCTGGTTTTTTGCTATCTTACCAGGTTCTGTGTTGTGCGTTTCTTGATTTTCTGTTCGGACTTCGCACAACATACTCTCACTGTTATGGCGCATCATCTCAATCTGTTTCATTCCGCCTGTTTATAAATCCGCTGCTTGGATATATCCGTTGGACACAAAGATGTAGCCGTTCTGAAAAGTCTTCTGACGCATATGTACTTTGTGTCTTTACATTTAATGCGTTGCAGGCTTTATTTGATTTGAGCTCTGTTCATCGGTGATTCTGCAGCCTTTGGTACTTCGAGCTATGTTTGCTTGTTCCTGATGTGGACAAGGCAATGCAAATCAGTTTGAACCAATTAAGTTGGTCTTCGTAGATTGTTCAAACTATTTTGCTTGACCAGGTTGATTTTTTTGGTTCTGGTCTTTCAGCTGGTCTCTTTATCAGGCTGGTTGCTCTTCATCGTCAATCTGTCTTTGAGAAATTTAT
>KV011835.1:68384-93624 GCA_001598015.1 Dorcoceras hygrometricum
AGTTTTAACAACATAAGCAAATATGTGATGACGTAGGAATGTAAACACTGAAAACAGTAAGAAAGATACGCTGAATTTGTTTATGGAAGTTCGGAGCTCAATCTCCTACGTCTCCCCTTCTTCCGCCACGGGAAGGATCCACTAGAAGACTTTGATTACAACGACCCTCGCTGCAACCCACTCATACGACCTGCAGCCGCAAGAAATCCTAGCATCTACCACTGCACACCAGCCCGCAAGCTGCATGTGACTAACTTCACTTCTTTAACGCCTCAGTGAGAAAGTCTACACACACTTCTTTAACGTCTCAGTGCGAAAGACAACTAGACTTGTTTAACGTCTCTGTCCAAAGACTACAATGGAGAGTATTGAATCACATTCACTCTAATCTGTTTCGCTCATCTCTCGAATATGAGTGAATGTGTGTGTGTGAGATTTTACAGTGTAAGCACAATCTCTCAATGAATTAAATCTCACACACTCTGGGAAGTGCTCCTTGTTCGAGCTGGTTTTCTGCTATCTTCCCAGGTTCTGTGTTGTGTGTTTCTTGATTTTTTGTTTGGACTTCGCACAACACACTCTCACTGTTATGGCGCATCATCTCAATCTGTTTCATTGCGCCTGTTTATAAATCCGCTGCTTGGATATATCCGTTGGACACAAAGATGTAGTAGTTCTGAAAATTCTTCTGACGCATATGTACTTTGTGTCCTTTGCATTTAATGCGTTGCAGGATTTATTTGATTTGAGCTCTGTTCATCGGCGATTCTGCAGCCTTTGGTCACTTCGAGATCTGTTTGCTTGTTCCTGATGTGGACAAGGCAATGCAAATCAGTTTGAACCAATTAAGTTGGTCTTCGTAGATTGTTCAAACTGTTTTGCTTGACCAGATGGATTTGTCTGGTTCTGGTCTTTCAGTTGGTCTCTTTATCAGGCTGGTTGCTCTTCATCGTCAATCTATCTTTGAGCAACTTCTGCTTCTGCGCCTCTTTTTGTCTACAGCTGAGCTTGTTCTGTTCTTTTCTGCTCTTCGAGCTGCTTTGAGGTTCCAGCTTTTCTCCATTCCTAGCTGGTCGCCAACCAGCTGGTTGACATATCTGTGAGATCAAGCTTCTCACAGATATCATACGGCCAGTTGGTTTGTCTGCTCCCAGCTAGTGTCCTTAACTTCAAGCTGGTTTGTCCTTAACCAGCTGGACTCTATTCTTCTCTTCAAGAGCCCCAGTGTTGCTTGCTTGTCCTCTTGATCCATTCAGACACCTCCTCCAAATCATCCGTAAGCAAACTGTTAAGCAGTTCTGATTCAGTCTACCCAAATACTGAACTCCCTTTGATGAACTGCTTATTGCCGTGTTCAATGATCTAGCGTGCACTTGATCACTGCTCTTGTATACGGCTTCACACTCAATCACTGCTCTTGTACATTGCACTTGATCTGCGCTTGAGCTGTTCTGTACTTGAGAATTCTGCACTTCAACTCTGCACTTCAGTTCTGCTCTTGATTCTGCGCTTGAACTGCTCTTCATACTCTATGCTTGATCTTCGTGCTGCTCCAACATCCAGCTGATGAACCATCTTGATGTTCCCTGCACTTCTGGAAGTAAACTGCCAAACCATCTTGGGCGTCCCGTTACTGTTCCAGCTAGATATCTTCGACCAGTCCATCTCAGGCGTCCCCTCACTGTCCTGGCTTGGATATCTTCACGTCTACTCCAATCTAAGCAAGATGTGAATGTCAAGTAGAGCGTTACTACAATAGAAGCAGATTGTGTGTGAATCAAAACTTAGATTCTGATCTGTAAACACAGATCCAACAATCTTAGGTCTCCTTGATATGTCTTGATTGTGTTCTGCATGCATATGTTCAGGGGGTACAAAATAATTCAAACATATAATACAAAGGTCCACTTTTTATCTCCGATCTGGTCAGCTTCATGCGGATCTGGTCCAGCTTATAGATATACACAGTGTGATGTTTTCACGGTGTTTGGATTTATTGTTTCCGTTCTGGTATATAAAATCGACCGGTTGATATTGGTTTATCTTTTAAAATTCTTCTTAAAATCGAACGGTTGAGATTGGTTTATCTTTTAAAGTTCTTAAAATCGGACGATCATCTCTTTGGAATTTCAAATGTATTTCATTCTCTCTCCTTGTTCATACAAAACCCTTTCTTTTTCTATTTTCTAGTACGCTTTCAAACTTTCGCGCATTTCAAGCATTTTAGCAAGCAATTTAAATCATTTCCTTTGAAATCCTTTGTTTCTTAACCCTTCAATCTACGAAATGGCTGCTTCCTTGTCTGTTAATGCTATGCAGGTGAACTTTGAGTCTGTGCTCGGCATGGAGCACACTGGATGGTACGGATATTTATGTCCCTGAGGAAACTGAGCTTAAGGGATTTTGGAGGCATCCAGTTCAGTGTTTGAGGGAGCTGTGATTGAGTTCTTTGCTAACGCCCAGGTTATAGCTGGCACGATTGTGTGCTTCTTGTCCAATCGGAAAATGGTGGTAACTAAGGATGTGTTTGCTGAAGCATTTGGACTCCTGTCCGAGGGGATGGTTTGTTTTCTTGATCTTCCAGCACAGACAGTGGCGGAAAATAAAATGAGGTTTTTTGATACCGATGTGCCGTTCAGGGCACCAAACAAGAATAAAGAGATGAAGGTGGAGAATTGGTTGTTGCATGACATCGTGGCAAAGGAACTGTGTGCCAAAGATAGTTCATTAGATGTGGTGACCAGTGAGAAGTTTGACTTGATGGTGACCATAAGTGCTGGTTCAAGGTGAACTGGGCATAGGTTCTGTTCCAAACATTGGTGGATATGGTGCACACGCCTACCAAACAGTCACAGGGATTGGCGGTGCAACTCAGTGTTCTGTTGGCCAAGCTGGTTCAAGCAGACCTTGGGGAGTCTGTCAAGCTGCACCCTCTAAAGGTGTTTAACAGTAAGTCTGTTCTCACCTATATGAAAAAGAATATGGGTGTTGATCCAGCTGGTAAGACCAGCAAGATCTCGGGTGAGACAGCAGGTGAAAGCAAATTCACTGCTGATAGTCTTCAGTATCTCACTAACAGGTCGGAGCACGAGGCTATTGAGAAGCCGAAGGCAGTGGCAAAGGAGACTGAGAAGAAGAAGAAGAAAGAAAGAAAAGATTGTTTTGGTGAAGAAGCAGGTTGTGGCTGGAAGCCAAGCTGCTGCAGAGAAGTCCACGTCTGGGACAAGATCATACGGGGACTCACGCCCTTTGTCCAAGCTGGGAGCAGCAAAGCAAAGTGGAGCTACTCCCAAGCGTAAACTGGTTATGGATTCATCCGATTCAGAGTCTACGGTGTCTCTCCCCCTGGTACAAATTACTAAGAAGCAGAGGACCCGCAGAACCAAGCCGGTGAAGAAACCTGCTGCAGACAAGACAGAATCCAATCCCAGTCCGGTTCCAGAAATATCCGCTGAGGCTGACGATGTTTCCACCGCTGCTGCTCCAGAAGGGATTGTGGAGACTATTGAATTAGCAGGGGAGCAGGTTGTTGATAAGGAGCATTCTACTGTGGTTAGGCTTACATCTGCTCAAGCAGCTCAACAATCTATGAACTATACTGGTAAGAGTGTTTATGCTCCCGTGGAGATTCGGGAAATCAACTGGGGTCACCCATTTTCTTCCCAATATTGACCCAGCTGATAAAGGCAAAGGAGTCTTACCCCATTTTGATCGGCAGAATCCAATATAGGAGCACTACCTGCTGGTTATTCAGGATATCAGGGACAAGGTGGAGCCACAAATCCAACTGTTCAATAAATGGAGCAGGTTCCGAACTGGTTACATGTTGAGCAAGATTCCGTCTATGAAGTTTGTGGAAGAGTTTGCAAAAATGGAAGATAAATTGCTTTCATGTGCAGAGACGGAGAAGGTAAGTGAGTTGTTCCAGAGAAGGGAGCTCATTTGGTTCAAGATGGTTGAGCAGCACCTGTGCCGAGTTATAGCTGAGCACTGGAAAGAGTTCCACAAGGATAAGACGTTAGATAATCAATATATCATGTCAATTTTTTTGCTGGAGGCTGAATTGGCTAAGACCAGGAGGAGTGTTAGTTTGTTTCAAGTCAACGTCGGTCTGCCAATTACTTTCAATGAGCGATCTATAGACCGTGTTGCATCTTTGGAGATCACTCCTGGATTAACCTGGCAAGAATATAAAGCTCAGCTTGTACAGCTCACCTACAACAGATGATCAACTAGATCAGGGAATGCCCAGGCTCCAGAACAAACAGCGGAGGAGCAACCAGATGAGCCGGAAGGGCAGGTAGAGGAGATTTATCGGGCTGTTGAGAATGTTGAGGACACTGAGGCCGTGAAATCTCAAGAGCATAAGGCTCAATAGGATAAGCCTCAGGTTCAGGCTGATGAGCATCAGGCTCAAGTGGAGGAGCGTCCAGCTCCAGAAGCAGAGCAACCAGCTCATGAAGGTGAGAAACAGGCTCAAGCTGATTCCTCCCCATATAGTTCAAGTGATTCACATTCTTTTGTACAATTTACAACATCAGAGGCTAATAATGAGGACCATCAGGTCCCAACTTTTTTGTTTTACATATGATACCGTATACAGGAGATAGAGAATACAGCGAAGACAATGAATACGAAGAAAATTTTTCCCAAGCTGGTCCGCAACCCATCAATTTTTCGAGACCCCAAGCAGATTTTGAAGCTGACAATAAGATCAAAGAAGTACAAAGAATCGTTGTTCCCTAAATTCAAAGGTCGCCTCCATGGATTCAAAGGTTGTATCCTTGGATACAAAGGTTGATAAGTTAATGGATACTCAGACATTCACGAAACTCGACTTTGGTATCTACAAGCGAGCATTTTATGAGAAGATGGATGCGGTGGTAGCCAACGTTAACTCTTCCCAGACAACGTTGGAGACCATCCTGGTTCGTCAATTCACCGAGCATCAGCTACAGATTGCTAAGCGATTTAGATTTTTTCAAGGTGTAGCTAACAGAGTTGGTTAATCACTTAAAAGAGATAGTTGATGCCAAAAAGGGGGAAGGGTCGAGCAAAGGGCCAAGCAGTAAAAAGAGAAGGTTGATGTGACTAAGGGCAGGCTTAGTTTGCTTAGTTTTTCGTGTTTTTTGTATACAACTGATTTTTGTGTGTAAATTTTTTAACAGTTAATAAAATCTCTTTTTATGCACAAGTTTTGTCATCACCAAAAAGGGAGAAATTGTTGGAGTTAATTTCATAATTTTTAGGTGAAGACAAATAAAAGAGATTAATCAGTTCAAGGTACATTCAACAAGATATGGACGGAGCTTACATCGTTAAGTATTGAAACAAGATCAGAGAAAATCTGGACAGAGCTAAGCTAGTTAAAGTCAAACCAGCTCAGATACGTTAGACGCTAGCTAAGCTGGTTAAAGTCAAACCAACTCAGAGATTTTTAGTTCGAAGATAAGCTGGTTAAGGACAAACCAGCTCAGGTAATTTAAGCTGTGAAGAACAAAAACAGATTGAAATTACATCTAGAAGAGCAGAGCAGATAGAACTAATTTTTTATTGATTCAGTTATGAAAACAACTCAGAGCACGACGTGGTGTAACAGACTAGCTGGAAGACCAACTTGGATGAACCAGCTCGGAGCAGATTGTTGTACATATTCTGGTTCATTACAAATGTAAGTGAGCAGAGCTGATCATCTGGATTAGCACAGAACAACGACTTGAGCAGATAAGGATAGAGCAGATTGAAATTGATCATATTAGACCAGATTAGATCAGTTCGATACAGCGACCAGATCGGAAACCCAACTAAGTAAGGACAACTTAGCAATTGAATTTCAGAGTATTGTGAGGTTTCGTACAGATTGATGTGAAGTGTTTGACCTCTCTGTATCGATTTATAGTCGTTGGAACTACTTTAAGCTAATTCCAGATATACAGAGATTTGGTTTGAACCGAAGACGGAGCAGAGTATGCCAAAAGAGGAAAAGTATTTAAGGTGTACGTATAAAGTGCAAGCATTTAAGACACCGTAGGAATTTCATTTGGATATATACAACGTGTCTACTGATAAAATTTATTACCATTGTATCCAAAAGGTATAAATTGGAGAAGAAGATCAGTTGAACTCACCTAATGCTTGTACAACAAACATGTTGAATCAAACAGCGAAAAGAACAGAGTTCATCTGTCAAAACAGCTCACAACTAGTGACACACACTCACATATTGTTATTCAATTCTTTGTGTCACATAAAAATTTGTACACATACTCTGTAGTGTTGAGCGATCATTGTACATCATATACAGAGAGTGTCGAGTGCTAGATTTGAACAACCAGCTTAGAGTTGTGTTCATTGTATTTCAAACCAGATTGCGTGTATGGGTTCTTGGTTGAATGAAAGGGGTTCTTGCAGCTGCTGTTTGTTGAATCGGGTTTGTACAAGGCGTTGTATAAATAAAATATTCTAGATATCTTTCCTATTGAGGAAGAAGGGGATACGTAGGAGATTCAACTTCGAACTTCCAGAAACAAACTCTGGACTCTTATCTTTTACTTTACGCATTTAACTGTTCACTGTTGAATCGTGTTCTTTCCACATAAAATATTTTTATTACACGAGACAACAGCCAATCACTGAACCCTCTAAGATGGTAACTCGGCTTAGAGATTTGCATCAAGCTGTAAAATTTTTTGAAATCAACTTTAAGAAAAATTAGTAAAGGAGTTCATTCACCCCCTCCTTTGAATTCCCGAGCTTGTTTTCCGATCCTAACACAACATCTTTCGGTTCTCAAGGGAGTCAGGCTCAATATGATATGTATGTATGCAATGCCAACAAAATCATGCAACAACATACAAGAATAATATGATAACAGTACGACAACACAAGAACAGATCAGTTTAGTCTTTCTTATGCTTCACACGACTAGGCAAATCATCTCACAGTCACAGACACGACAGTAAACAATCAGTGACTCAGCTCATGCATAAATGGCTACGACAGCTCAGAACGTAAGCAAATCAGGCAACAACATGCATTACACAGCTCAACACAAGCATAAAGGGTTACATCAACTCCGCACACGCACAACAAGGCTATGGCAGCTCAACACACAGCCACAATACGTTCACATGCTTATCTCAAAACTGTAAATACAAGCTCAAATTCGTACCTTGTGCTGATCTTACCCAATACCTCTACCACGCTCACGACTGGAAGCAGGACGCACTCATTGCTCCGCTCAAGTCTCGGCCAACAGCTCAGGGCCAGCAGCACATGGAAAAAACCACTAAAGAGGTACTATCTGACAAGATATCTAAGAAATCAGTTCAAGTTTAAGCTCTGACAGCTCACGACCGGAGCTTCACAAGTCGGGCAGTCTAAACTCAAGATATAAATCAAAACCCATCTCTAAATTTCATTATCAAGGGTCGAAAACAACACCCAGAACCTCTGTTACGTGAAACAAATCTCAACTTGGCCGGAAATCATGACCTACAGCTCACGACGCTTCTCAGTGATTTCCTCAGTCCGGCATCCTCTCGAATCCAAAATAGTACAGAAATTTCAAGCTTAAAGAGGGGTTTCCAACGACAGTAACCTCAAAATAGTACAGAAATTTCGAGCTTAATGAGGGGTTTCCAACGACAGTACCCTCGCTCAAAACTGACCGGCCAATCTCCGACGATCTGGAAAATACTAGGTAGGGTGAACAGTGATCACGAGGGTTTGGAAAATATCTATCGGGAACTGGGGAGAAGATAAGGAGATGTGTGGTCTAAAATGAGTAAGTGTTGGTCAATGAGAGGGTATATATACTAAAGCTCTTCAGCTGAGGGGTATAGTGGTATCAGAACAGCTCAGACCTCAACACTGTATTCAGCCCAGGCAATGCAGCTCAGCACGCACATACAATACAGCTCTCGCATCCATCAGCTCGCGCTCTCTACATACCATGCTCTTAACAGATCACGCTAGCAACAGCTCAGCTCTCATCTGTTCAGCTTTCACATGCTGTTCAGCTCTAACGTATGATTCAGATTACTAATCACACTCAGCTCTCGCACAAATAGATCGCACGCCCTCCGGCGTATGAGAAACGATCAGCTCTACCGAAGCTGACCACCACAAAAAGATTTCGTCCAAAGCTAAAACCACAACACGCTCTCGTCTAGTCTGAAAACCACGAACAGCTCTCGCCTAAGCTGTGCGTCACCATCATCTTATGCCTAAGCTGATTTCACCAACCAAAAAAACACCACACCCGTAATCTGATCCCTCAACTCAGGACACCCAGAACATCCCCAAGCTGAATCCAGCTTACGCTCATACAGAAAAATCCCAGAGTTATTCTCCTCTGTTGTCCCAAAATAGCTCGCGGCAGAAAACGCGATCAAGCATAAAGAAGAAGTTCAGCTCAGACCTATTCCACTCAAATCAGCTTGCGACCTTAGATCAGCACAGAGCATTCAGGTCAGCTTACGATCTCCAGAACAGTAAGCAGTATAGATGTGAGACCTGGATTTTATGAAAGATTTATGTTAGATTAATCGGTTTTAGCAATTTTGGAAGTTTTCGTATTTTTGGTATTTTGTGGTGAAAGCTGGTTGGTAGTGAAAACCAGTCGTAGCGTGTATTTGTATCGCGGGAAGTCAATACTCCGTCATTTTGCGTTGAGTAACCAGTCGTTGGAAAAGTCTGCCAGCAGCAACGCTTACGTGGATTTCAGCAGAGAGCGCTAAGGAATTCCAAAACGGTGACGTTTTGTGAGGTATCTGCTGGGAGATATCTGTTGGCAGAAAGTTCCTGTAGCGGGCATAAAACGCTGTCGTTTGGATTAGTGAAGGCGACGTCGTTTTGGTTAGTGCTAGGGGACCAGTAGTTGCATTTGTGTAGTTCAACAGATTTTCTGACGTGGTTAAGCGACGCCGTTTAGATTAGTTGAAACGCTGCGTTTTGATGTCGCGTCTGGTGCCAGCTGTAAAGATATGTTGCGTTGAGTGAGGAATCCAGTCGCTGGTTTTGGGTGACCAGCTGATGGCAGATACGATGACATAAGCTGTGCGACGTCGTTTTGTTAAGTCGATGCGACACCGTTTTGCTAGCGTTGTTTAAGAGATTCAGCAGCTGGTTTGCTTTGCATCTGCTGGTTGTATTTTCAGCGAGTGTCGACTGGTTTGTCGGTGGGAATTGTTATCAGAAGTTGAGATGTGTATATATATAGGAATACTTGGTCTTCGTACACGACCGGAGCTTCACAAGTCGGGCAGTCTAAACTCAAGATATAAATCAAAACCCATCTCTAAATTTCATTATCAAGGGTCGAAAACAACACCCAGAACCTCTGTTACGTGAAACAAATCTCAACTTGGCCGGAAATCATGACCTACAGCTCACGACGCTTCTCAGTGATTTCCTCAGTCCGGCATCCTCTCGAATCCAAAATAGTACAGAAATTTCAAGCTTAAAGAGGGGTTTCCAACGACAGTAACCTCAAAATAGTACAGAAATTTCGAGCTTAATGAGGGGTTTCCAACGACAGTACCCTCGCTCAAAACTGACCGGCCAATCTCCGACGATCTGGAAAATACTAGGTAGGGTGAACAGTGATCACGAGGGTTTGGAAAATATCTATCGGGAACTGGGGAGAAGATAAGGAGATGTGTGGTCTAAAATGAGTAAGTGTTGGTCAATGAGAGGGTATATATACTAAAGCTCTTCAGCTGAGGGGTATAGTGGTATCAGAACAGCTCAGACCTCAACACTGTATTCAGCCCAGGCAATGCAGCTCAGCACGCACATACAATACAGCTCTCGCATCCATCAGCTCGCGCTCTCTACATACCATGCTCTTAACAGATCACGCTAGCAACAGCTCAGCTCTCATCTGTTCAGCTTTCACATGCTGTTCAGCTCTAACGTATGATTCAGATTACTAATCACACTCAGCTCTCGCACAAATAGATCGCACGCCCTCCGGCGTATGAGAAACGATCAGCTCTACCGAAGCTGACCACCACAAAAAGATTTCGTCCAAAGCTAAAACCACAACACGCTCTCGTCTAGTCTGAAAACCACGAACAGCTCTCGCCTAAGCTGTGCGTCACCATCATCTTATGCCTAAGCTGATTTCACCAACCAAAAAAACACCACACCCGTAATCTGATCCCTCAACTCAGGACACCCAGAACATCCCCAAGCTGAATCCAGCTTACGCTCATACAGAAAAATCCCAGAGTTATTCTCCTCTGTTGTCCCAAAATAGCTCGCGGCAGAAAACGCGATCAAGCATAAAGAAGAAGTTCAGCTCAGACCTATTCCACTCAAATCAGCTTGCGACCTTAGATCAGCACAGAGCATTCAGGTCAGCTTACGATCTCCAGAACAGTAAGCAGTATAGATGTGAGACCTGGATTTTATGAAAGATTTATGTTAGATTAATCGGTTTTAGCAATTTTGGAAGTTTTCGTATTTTTGGTATTTTGTGGTGAAAGCTGGTTGGTAGTGAAAACCAGTCGTAGCGTGTATTTGTATCGCGGGAAGTCAATACTCCGTCATTTTGCGTTGAGTAACCAGTCGTTGGAAAAGTCTGCCAGCAGCAACGCTTACGTGGATTTCAGCAGAGAGCGCTAAGGAATTCCAAAACGGTGACGTTTTGTGAGGTATCTGCTGGGAGATATCTGTTGGCAGAAAGTTCCTGTAGCGGGCATAAAACGCTGTCGTTTGGATTAGTGAAGGCGACGTCGTTTTGGTTAGTGCTAGGGGACCAGTAGTTGCATTTGTGTAGTTCAACAGATTTTCTGACGTGGTTAAGCGACGCCGTTTAGATTAGTTGAAACGCTGCGTTTTGATGTCGCGTCTGGTGCCAGCTGTAAAGATATGTTGCGTTGAGTGAGGAATCCAGTCGCTGGTTTTGGGTGACCAGCTGATGGCAGATACGATGACATAAGCTGTGCGACGTCGTTTTGTTAAGTCGATGCGACACCGTTTTGCTAGCGTTGTTTAAGAGATTCAGCAGCTGGTTTGCTTTGCATCTGCTGGTTGTATTTTCAGCGAGTGTCGACTGGTTTGTCGGTGGGAATTGTTATCAGAAGTTGAGATGTGTATATATATAGGAATACTTGGTCTTCGATTGGTTTATTGGATTCCCATACTTAGTAAATTTTCTCCCGATTGTCTACATCTGTTCTTCGAACCCTAGTACTGTTCACCGTGAGTTTCTCCGGCGTTTGGTACGTTCGAGGTAGCTATGGACTCCTCTCGAGAAGCTCTTCCATTTTATACCACTTTTGGAGGCTGTAGTTGGATAGTTGAGGAACGCGAAGTTGCTGCCCGTTCGTATTTTGAGTAGCTCAGGTGGAACTTCATTCCTTGGCGATGAGATCTTGTTCCTAGCCTAGAATTAAGCTTCCTGTTAGTTGTATTGGTAGAAATTGTGTTGGTTGAGCGTAGCTCCCATCCATGAGCTTCTGTTAGTATCCCTGAGAATTATGCTTCGTTGTTTAGCAGGTTTTCAACCAGATTTCTCGGGATCCCTTTGTGGTAATTGTTGCGCAGTATTGAGGTACGGATTTGAGCTTGATGTAGCTTGAATTTGGCATGATATTTATGTGAGATTGCTGGGATTGTTTCTGTGGATAAGAACGCTGTGTTGGTAGCAGTTGCATTGTGTTATGCTAGCTGCTCTCGATTGTTTGCATACACGCATTCACTTTCATTTCAGATCCCTTGTATTGTATCTCGGTCGTTTGTGCCTTGTGTATTGTGCTGTTGTTTTCTTACCAGGATGCGAGGGCGAGCGGCAATACCGCACTCTAATCTCCCTGCTGGGATCTGTTAGCCACCTTGCGCCGAGTGTTTAACTACCACAGTTCATGGGCGAGGCAACGGCAGGTTGAGTTGTTTGATGCATCTGGTATTTGGGTGTAGTGTCAAGGCGAGTGGCTCATTACCACACTTTGAACACACCCCGTGGCCACTGATTCGTTGCAGATCTCGTGGGGCTATGTTTGAGTTCCTTGGCTCCCTTGTTGGTTGTATCCTTCAGCTGTTATCCGGTGTCTCATTCATAGCATCTGCATTTTATCTTATGCATTTATTTTAGCTATTTCAGTTGCTCTCCGTACTGGGGTTTGACCCCATGTCCCTCTGAGGCTTGGTTGTTTTCCTTGCCTATTTTGTTGTTTTTATTGTTGGAGTCTGATACATGTTGTTGTTGTTGTTATGCTATAATGTTGTTGTTATGCTATACTGTTGTTGTTGGCTAGTAGCCCGCGTTTTGATTGTTTTTATAATCTGGGATATATTTTGAGTACCATGGTATTTTAAATTATCTTGTTTAAACTGTCAGGCCAAAAGCAAAAATTTTACCCGCTTTTTGATAGCTTCCGCATGTGTTTGTGTGATTTTACTCTGATATGAGCATGAGGCCTGACAATAGAAGCTCAGCTTACACCGCTCAGCTCACATCGACCAGCTCATGTCGCACCACATCCAAAGCAGTTCAGAGCTCTCAGATCAGCACACATCGTTCAACTCAGATCGCGTACTCTCTTCTTAGCTAGCAGTACGTAGATCATCTTAGAGGGCTCAACTTAGTACGCATCGGTCAGGTCAGCTTGCGACGCTCTATTCAGCTTTCGCTCATCCAGTTCACGACGCTTTCAGATCAACTCACGCACCCAGGTCTCAAGATACGTACTCATACCAGCTCGCGAATGCCAACCCATCTCTCAAGGGTCAACTCAGCTTGAAACGCTGCTTCCAAAACTGATATCAGCTCAGAGTGCACTGGACTGGTTCACGTTACAGCAGTGTCAGCTCAGCTCATGTCCCCAGCACGACTAAACACTGCATAGGCAATAGATCCAGCTCACAACTACACAGCAAGCTTCTAAGATGAACCTCTCATACTTTAGGACCAGCGCACTCCGAACTGATACATTTCTCTACCAACCACATACCATCTTGCACTTTTAAGATCAGCACAGGCCACTCAAACAGCTAGTACCCGTGCTAATGTACTAACTTTTGAAATTGGGTATAACTTCGAACAAATTAGAGTTATACCTTCGAATCGAAGCTAATGGAACGAAGAATTAAACTTAAAATTATAGTATCAGTCCAGAGTGGAATCTAAGCTCTCGAAACCAAACTGGTACAGAAATTTCGAGCTTAAAGAGGGGTTTCCAACGGCAGTATCCTTGCTCAAAACTGATCGATCAATATCCGATGATCTCGAAAATGCTAGGTCAGGTGAACTGTGACCACGAGGGTTTGGAAAATATCTATCGGGAACGCTGGGGAGAAGATAAGGAGATGTGTGGTCTAAAATGAATAAGTGTTGATCAACAAGAGGGTATATATACTAAAGCTCTTTAGCTCAAGGCTACAGTGGTATCAGATCAGCTCAGACCTCAACACTGTATTCAGCCCAGGCAATGCAGCTCAGCACACACATACAATCCAGCTCTCGCATCCAACAGCTCACCCACTCTGCAGACCACACTCTCAACAGATCACGCTCGCAACATCTCAGCTCTCATATGTTCAGCTTTCGCACGTTGTTCAGCTCTCGCGTATGATTCAGCTTACGAACTACACTCTGCCCTCTTGCAAATTGATCGCGCGCCCTCCGGCATAGGAGAAACGATCAGCTCTCACCAAAGCTGAACGCCACCAAAAGCTTTCGTCCAAAGCTGAAACCACAACCAGCTATCGTCCAGTATGAAAACCACGAATAGCTCTCACCTAAGCTATGTGTCATCATCAGCTTACGCCTAAGCTGATTTCACCAACCAGCATAGCACCACACCCGTAATCTGATCCCTCAACTTAGGGCACCCAGAACATCCCTAAGCTGAATCCAGCTTACATTCATACAGAAAAGTCCCAGACTTATTCGACTCTATGTTGTTGTCCCAAGATAGCTCGCTGCAGAAAACTCGATCAAGCACAACAAAGCAGTTCAGCTCAGAACTATTCCACTCAGATCAGCTCGCGACATTAGATCAGCACAGAGCATTCAACTCAGCTTACGATCTCCAGACAGTAAGCACTATAGAACCTCAGCTTACAATGCTCAGCTCACGCCGAACAGCTCAGGTTGCACACATCCACAATAGTTCACAGCTCTCAGATCAGCGCACAATGTTCAGCTAAGATTACGTACTCTCTTCTCAGCTAGCAGTACGTAGATCAGCTTAGAGGACTCAACTCAGTACGCATCGCTCAAGTCATCTTGCGTTCTCTATTCAGCTTTCGCTGTCTCATCCAGTTCACGATGCTTTCAGATATGCTCACACACCCAGGTCTCAAGGTACGTACTCCTACCAGCTCGTGATGGTCAACCCAGCTATCAAGGGTCGACTCAGCTTGCGATGATGCTTCCAAAACTGATATCAGCTCAGAGCTCTGCACTGGATTGGTTCATGCTACAGCAGTATCAGCTCAGCTCACGTTCCCAGCACGGCTAAACACAGCAAAGGACTCACCTATCAGCTTGCACCCGATCTGATCCAGTCATAACTACACAACAAGCTTCTAAGCTGAACCTCTCATACTGTAAGACCAGCGCACTCAGAACTGATACAATTCTCTAGCAACCACAAATCGGCTTGCACTTCTGAGATCAGCATAGACCACTCAAATAGCTCGTACCCGTACTGGTCTAAACTGAAACCCCAGGAAGCTTCCACTATCAGCTTAGCACGAACCATGGGATCAGCTTGCATCCGAGCTTATACACCTCTGTTGATACTCTCTAAGCTGAAATAACCTCGATTAGTTAATCACTAAACTGGATTGATTAGGCCGTTAATCACCTATGCTAATTACAGTCTTCATATTCTCCCCATCTTAAGAGATTTTGTCCACGAATCAAAAGCAACAGTATGCACAACCAAAACATATCACAGCATAGGCTGAAAACCAGCAAAATACCAACAGCACATGGGGGAGGATTCAGTACTCAGAAAGAAGATGAGGCTACTCTTGCCACCCTAGGTTTCCACTGCTCAGGTAACGTCTTCTCTACCACACCAACTCCACTTCACCAAAACCCAAGGTATGGTCTTAATACTCAATTGTTTCTCCCTTATGTCCAGAATTCTCGCTGGATACTCAAACATCTTAGGGTCTGGTCCAGCTCAACTTCATCAGTCCTCAACACAAAGGAAGGATCTGGCTCGCATTTCCTCTGCTTAGACACATGAAACTCATCATGCATCGACATCAACTCAGTCGGCACCACAATCAGCACGCCAAAGATCCAATCTGTTCGAATACCCTCATACAGACTGATGAATCTAAGAGCTAAGATACCCTTCATCTCAATCCCATCACAATCTAGAAGGACGAAACTCGCAAGAAGCACACGATCAACAACCTGAAACGCCAAAGATCCACACCTTATAAACACAATATGGCTTGGCGATCTCGCACAGCCTTCGTTCTTGGTCAATCCAGATGCTCTTGGTCCTTCATATGCTGCACAAATTCTGGTGGAGACCACTGCTTTTCCTCAACTTCGTCCAGTCGATAAAGAGATCTGAACTTCTTACCGTGCAAACTCAAAGGATATCATCCCAAACATCACTTGGTAGATAAAACAGCACCAAACTCTACCAAGACAAGGAATTCCTGTCAACCACCATCTAAATCCATCGCTACTGCTAGCAACATGCCTTCCATAACCTGCATTGTCCGCTCAGATTGGCCATCTGGTTGGGTGGTAAGCTGCTCTCATATCCAATCGAGACTCCAAAGCTGAATGCAAGCTCTTCCAACATCGGAAGTACACCAAGAATCCATGTCTTACCTTATTGACAAAGGCACGTCATGCAATCTCGCTACATGGTTGGCGTACCACCTCGTCATCTTTTTCAAGGAACCTGACACACCAAAGGGACATAGCATGGGCTAACCTAAACGGTCTATTAACTACTACCCAAAACGTCTCACAACCTTGGCCCAAACGAGGTAAATGGGTAACTAATTCCTTAGGCATGTGTTCTTGATTCCATTGGAGCACACCTAGATGCAGAAGCACAGGAACACAGCGAAACACCTCTCGAACCTAAGGGTACAATCAACCCAGGGACAGTAGTCAAGCATGCTCTAAGCTGACTACAACATAGCTTAGCTTACCAAACTACACAGTCAACTCGGACCGGAATGGGAAAATGATCAGCAAGGACTCTTAGATGCTACTCAGCTCAAAACATCCAGCTCGACTCAAAGCTGAAAGCTCAGCTCAACGCGAACCACAACGACACACTACCTAATCAGATAGCGCTACGTAGATCACGAGCGCCTCCAGGTCAGCTTGCACAACTCACGTCCGAAGATCCCATATAATTTGATCCATCTTACTTCGACTCCAAGGCCTCACATGCTGCACAAATAAGCTCAACACCAGCATCTGATAGATATACTCCAATCCTCTTCTACAAAAAGCTCCTATCCCACTGGTTTAGCAGCAGCATCGACCTATATATTGTCAAAAATCCTTCAATTCTGCAGGTGCACGACGGCAAGGGAACTCTAGAAGTCTGGGTAGTTCCTGTCACCAACTCAATGCTGGAATCAATCTCTCGTCCTGAAGGATAAATCCAGAAACCTCATCTGGATCGACATCAGGGACTCTCAAACATCGGGGACGTCACCAACACCTTCTCCTCAAACTTACCATCTCACGGGACAATCCAACTCACACCGGCAAAAGCATCAACGGACACTACATCACATGAAGGAGGAAGTACCTGCAAATACTCCTCCGGTCTTATCATCATCTTGCTCCCCAGCCATCGCATCACTTGAGTTTGCTGAGGTCACAAATGCTGAGATTGATAAGGCCCTCGGAACCTAGACGTTCGGCGACTGATAACCTGATCGCTGAGGCAGAGCAGGGGGATGTGGCATCCACGAAGAACTTCCAGAAGGACCCTGCTGCGACATGTTAGAACGCTGCCCCATTGTAGGATAAATCCTCGAAAATTGTCTACTCTGCCCACAAGTATGGCAAGAGCCCAGCACTCCATGATGCTACGAATTCAGATTCTTGACACCGCACTGGCCGCAAACTTGTTCTACCAGAACTATCCGAACCAGAAGAACTCGAACCAGTTCTCTTGAACAGCTTCCCTCTCGGCCTGAACCTCTGACGGTTCAAAGACTGCGGTGCCGAAGAAGGCTGGGAAGGAGGCACCCTAGATGGCAAAGGAGAAACACCCTATCCAGCTGTCGATTGAACCCCGAGCTTGTCTATTCGAGAGACTCTCCTCAATGTCTGCTCGGTTCATGACATCAGCATAGGTGGAAGGGGAACCTGCTACCACAAAAGGATAAAGGCCCTCTCTCAAACATTCCAAAAAGCTTTTTCGTTTTGCCCTCTCTCGGCCAGCAACGTGGGGGACATAGGCGATAAGGGAAGAAAACTGTCTGGCACACTCGACCACCTTCAGATTCCCTTGAACCAAGTTATCGAACTCGTGCTCCTTGGTGTTGTAGTACTACTCAAGGATGTACTCTTGGCGAAAAGCGGCACAGAAACTCTCCCACGAGATCACCATACCCATCTCTTTCATCGCTAGTGAAGCACCTTACCACCAGCGCTGCGCAAATTCTCTCAGCTGGAAAGTTGCCAAACTCAGTCTCCTCTCATCCTCATTGTCTGGCTCGATGCTCATAAACACAGAATAAGAACAAAAAACACGGAAGCTTAAAAGTGGATAAAATTTTTCTTTTTGGCCTGACTGAAAATGCATCATTCAAAATAGACTCATACTCAAAATAAGAGTTTGAATCAAAAGTCCGCGGAAAACAACCACAAAAAATATTTACATATGCATACAGACTCAATCGAATCAGAATACAACAACACAAGGCATCCCCTGGCAATGACTCGATACTGCATATATATATATATTGTCAAATAGTTCACAACAGACTCAGCTGTGATTCATCAAATCAAGAATTCACGGAGTTCAAGAAATAACTCCATAGCTGGAGATACGTAGCTCAGGGAACAGCAACCCTGCTGGCAGAACAAGGATCTCAGTAGCCACGCATAGTACCCAAGGACCAACAAACAACTCAATCCGCTGGTGCACTAGCTCATGATAGTGTGAGAGTTATCCACTCCATCCCATAGCAGCACAATCGAGAGTGTGTGAATTACCCACTCCGTCTCATAGCGGTACAATCGAGAGTGTGGGAGTTACCCACTCCGTCTCCGACCTGCTCAACAGCACACTTCTGGTACTCGTGGATAAACCAAAAACAGATATCAAAGGTAAAGGCTCAACATGCTATGAATGTATGAAATGCCAACAAACTCATGCAACAACATATAATAAGGCACATGCAAGTCAGCACGGCACACAATAATAACAGATCAGAAAATCATCACATAATATACGGCTAAGCAGACTCAGCTCACAGCAAGTACATAATACACAGAAGTTCAGTTCACGCTGGATATATTCTCATGCTATACACGACTAGGAAAATCAGCACACAGTCGGGAATACAACATGCATAGCAAAACTCAGTTCAAGCAGTAAAGGATACAACAACTCAATCATATACACGACAAGGATACGGCCACTCAGCCTACAGCCACTACAGTCACATGCTTATCCCAAGTTATAAATACAAGTTCATCGTACCTTGTGCAGATCTTACCAAAATGCCTCAGCTCAAGGCTCACGACTGGGACAGAAATCACTCGTTGCGACGCTCAGGTCTCAGCCACCAACTCAGGGCCAGCAGTTCACAGCAAAACCACACAAGGGTTACAAATCTGCACAATATCTAAGAAGTTGGCTCTGTACAAGCTCACACAGCTCTCGACCGATGCTTCATAACACGACCAGCTACTACAACTAACGACATAGCACTACCCTGCTCAAAGGTAAACGCTAAGAACGGAAACTTACACCAGCAGAACGCGGTTACCTGAACCAAATCTCAACTCAGTCGGAAATCGTGAAACACAGCCAATGCAGCTTCTCAGTGACTTCCTTCGTCCGGCCTCCTCTCGGCTCCAAACTAGTACTGAAATGTTGAGCTAGAAGAGGCGTTTCCAACCGAGTTACCCTCACTCAAAACCGACCAGCCAAACTCCGGTGACCTGGGAAAAATTATGTCGGGTGAACAGTACCCACGAGGGTTTTGGAAATATCTATCGGGAGCTTCCAGAAGAATATATGGAGAAGTGTGGTATATTACTATGTTTTGGCTAACGAGGAAGTATTTATACTCACTGCTCAACAGATCATGGCTACAGTGATTTTAGCTCAGATCAGGCCTCTTCACTGTATTCAGCCTTGCATATAGCTCAGCACGTACATACACCTAGCTCTCGCATCCAACAACTCATGCTCTACAGACCATGCTCTCAGTTGATTACAGCTACAGTAATATCATATCAGTTCAGATCTCAACATTGTTCTACGTGCGCTAACAGCTCTCGTGAACTACTTCAGCACAGGAGAGACGATCAGCTCTCACCAAAGCTGACCACTACCAACAGCTTTCACTCAAAGCTAAGACCACAACCAGCTCTAGTCCGGTCTGAAAACCACGAGCAACTCTCGTACAAACTGTGTGTCACCATCAGCTTGCACTCAAGCTGATTTTGCCAACCAGCACAGTGCAACTCTCAAATCTGCTCCCTCAGCTCAGAGTACCCAGATCATCTCTAAGCTGAATCCAGCTTACACTCACACAGGAAATCCCAAAGCTGCTTACCTCTAAGATGTTGCCCCAAAATAGCTCGCGGCAGAAACTCAAACCAGCACAACGAAGTAGTTCAGCTCAGAACTATTAAACTTAGATCATCTCGCGCTTGATCTGATCTATGCCAAACCCGAAGGTTACCAACATCTTACGCCAAGACTGATCTTACCATCAGCTTTAGCATAGACCTGACCGTACAAATAGCTTGCTCCATGCACAGAGGAACATATACACTAACAGACCAGATCACGCTCCCTAAAGGTAATCTGATCGTCCTAACTTCTCTCCACTGACCCGGAAGCTATCAACAGCCTTCTCCAAATCTGTTCTACTCAAAAGTCTCATGCCCAGAGTGTCTTTACCAAACATCTCGGACCTCTCGTGTTCTATCCACTCAGCACAGGACACCAGTCACGTCCCCAAACTGAATCTAGGTTACATCTCATTGCTCAACCGACAACAGCTCAGAGCTGCTACACTGCCAGCTCACTAAAAGACAGATGAGGTCGCAACGTGTCAGCACCACTAAAAAACTGTTTACACCACTACCGATCAGATCGCACGCAAGCAACCAGCTCAAGATGCTCTATTCAGCTTGCGATACAAAACTTCCCGCAATGCTCTCAGCTCATAGCACCTAGACTCGAGACAGCTCACAACATGCCCATAGGCACAGCTCGCAGCTACAGACAGCTCTTGGAAAAACTGGAACCATCAACAGCTCTGGTCTACACGGAAGATACTATCAGCTTACGCCCAAGCTGATTCCATTACAGGACGCGGCACAACACTAATGATCTGAACCGTCAGCTCAGACATACATGCTTCTCATACAGCAGTACGTTCATCAGCTTAGAGCACTCCGCTCAGCTTGCGACCTCCAAAACAGTAAACACTTCCAAATTCTCAGCTTACACTGCTCATCTTACGCCTACCAGCTCAGGTCGCGTATTCTCTTCTCCGCTTCCATACTTACATCAGCTTTGTGTACTTAACTCAGTACGTATTACTCAGGTCAGCTTGTGATGCTCTATTCAGCTTTTGCTGTCCCAATCAGACCACGAATCTTTCAGATCAGCTTACGCACCCAGGTCTCAAGGTACGTACTTAAATCAGCTCGCAATGGTAAACCCACATCTCCAGGGTGAACACAGCTCGCGAAATATCTTCAGGCCCAAAGCTACATCTAGCTGATGCCTACATCCTAAACTACTATCAGCACAGACCGCTCCACTGGACTGGTTCGTGCTACAGCCGCATCAGCTCGTGAACTCAGCATGGCTCAACACAGCACAGTGTTAATCTGTCAGCTTTCACACGATCTGGTCCAGCTCAAAACTACTCAGCAAGCTTCCAAGCTGAATTCTACAAACTATACATCTAGCGCCCTCTGAGCTGCAACAGAAACTCCAGCAACTCTAAATATCTTGATCTCCTACGATCAACACAGGCCACTGAACTAGCTCGCACCCGTGCTGTCTGAAATGAAATCCAAATCAGGTTCCTGCATCACCAACTTAGCACGAACTACAGGATCAACTTGTATCGGAGCCAATATACCTCAGCCGATCCTCTCCAAGCTGGAAGAATCACAATTTGTTGGCTACTAATATGGACTGATTAAGCCGTTAATTACCTCGACTAATTATAGTCCTCACACTCATACTGCACACGGTCAAACAAACCCACCATGCGCTCAAGCCATCCCTCGGCTGCAAGACCACCTTCAGCACCATTGAAGGTAGGAGGATTCATCCGCTGGAACCTAGCCGGAACCAGCTCCATATCATCTACTCATCGAGTCAAATGCTCCACCTCAACCTCTGTCTGCCTCGCACGAGTGAGCAAAGGAACTCTCGGCTGGGCAATATCCTCACTATCCAAACTCTCGGCTCATCTACAACCTGCCCACTAGCTCTACCACTATCTGTCCTCGGTGGCAACTAAGAGGTAATCAAGATAAGCACAAACAAAGCAGGTAATCAGATAGTCAAGCACATGTAGGAGGACAATCACTGTGCCTAGACTCGAGTGTGATAGAAAAGGAATCGAGCTTATCCCAGTTTAAGCTCTGATACCAAAATGTCAGGCCCGATGCTCATAATACCAAAATAAGCATGCAATTGACGCACAAACACGGAAGCTTAAAAAGTGGTTAAGATTTTTCTTTGTCTTGAACAGAAAATATATCTTCAAAATACGCGCATACTCAAAATATCGACTTTGAATCAAAAGTAAACAAAAGAAACATCAACCCCAACTTATATATATATATATATATAGGATTTGATATCCTAACATCCCCACCTACTTCCCCGACTGCTTCGTGGCACCATGTGATTGGTCTAATTTATAAAAAACTTAACAAAAATGTTGAACTTAAAAATATCGGTCCAATCACATGACGAATGTGTTAGTCGGGTACGGACGTGGGGAATTTGGTTATGCAGGATATATATATATAACGATGTCAAACCTCAGTACGAAGAGCAATCATGATATAGCTATCAAATAAAACTTGTAACATGTCATGTCGTGCAATTCATGATGGGTACCAAGAATCATCGGTAATCAAGGCAAGAGACTCAGCTGGAAAACAACATCTCAGTAAATCATCGAAATCCAAATCAAAGTGACTCCGCTGGCAATCACGACTCAATGACAGCATTGGATTCCAGGGCACGATGACTCAGCCAACAATCAACAATCATAGTGGCCACAACGCATGTGAGTGCATGGGAGATACCCTCTCGGCTCACACACGGTACCAATAGCTTAATCATCAAGCTCAACCCAACTGGTGCATTTCAGCTCTCTGAGGGGTGGGAGCTGCCCACCCGTCCTCATGGCTGCACAAATATCGCAGTGGGGAGTCGAGGATACGGGAGCAAACCGACACCTCATTTAATTTTCAAAACATCATACTGGTATGTAACGCATAGAAATTCCTGACTACGTTGAAATGAGTTCATGACTAGGGGAAAAATATTTTTAGATGATTACATGCCATTTTATATGATTTATTTTTGATTTTATGTTGCATGATATGCATGTGTTATTTTTCAGCCTGCTTGAGTTACAGACGCGTGGACGATATTAGGGACGACCGTAATGGAAATAATTTGAGATTTTAAGTTATGAGATTTTTAAGAATGAAATTATTTTATTCTAAGCAACAATTTCTGAAAATTTGAGTTTTTATGATTATTTGGAGGGGAACCCGTTTTTCGCCTATACGGACTGTTTTATTGAATTTTAAAGTGTTTTAGATTTTGAGGAGGCTTCAATTTCGAAATTCAAACCCTTTTCAAGGCCAAAATAAAGTTTAATTTACCTTTTTCAATTAAATGGAGGGCTAGCATGTCTTTTTCCACTTCCTTTACTTAATCAAATCATAGGGGTCAATTGTGTCACATTGTATTATTTGTAAACACAAATTTAACCATAACCTAGCCCCTAAATCAGATATAGCCGTCCTCCTCCTTCCCCCTTAAGCAAATTTTCGAAATTCCTCCATTCTTGGTGAAGCTTGGTGATCCAAAGCCGATGGTGCCCCGATCTCGCGTCTACAACGTTGGTAACTCGTAAATCTCTTCTCCAACCAAACCAGGCATGTGATATCAACTTATTTTCTCACCATTTAAACTATATTAGACTGTTTTCATGAAAATTGGTGTGAATTGAATGTGTTTTATCCAAATTTTATCTCCTTGATCAAGTTTCATGCATGACACGAAAGTGCTTTCACGTTTCTCGACTTTATCTCATGTTGTTTCGGTTTGTGAAAGGTCCAGTGGTCATGGATCATGGCTAGATCGTTGAGTGAGGCTCCTAGGAGGTTCATGGTGGTCCATAGGTGATTATAAGTTGGCTAGATCATGGCTGGATCGGGATTTGACGTGCGGCCGCACGGTATCACACGCCGTGGGTGGGCTGCCCGATTCAGGTGCATCGTTCGTGAGGTGTGGTCAATTGAACCGGTTTTATTGGTTCGGTTGGACCGGTTCAATTAGCCGAGTCTCGAGTCAAAATATTTTAAAGTTGGTCCGAGTTATTTTAATTATGGACCGTTATTTTTTTAATTTTAAGTCAAAGGTCCAATTTTAAAGAAAATGGCCAGATGTTTTAAATTGAGTCAAACTTTTAAAATAATTAAAGTTATGTTTATTTTTAAGTTTTTAGTCAAACTTGGGGCCTTTGGAATTTTAATTAAGTTAAATCGTTTTTTGATATTTTAATTTGGTCAAAATCGGTATTTTGGGCAAAATCGGCTTTTGGGGTAAAAATTGATTTAAATTGATTTTTAAAGTCCAACTCGAGTTTAATAAGTCAGAATTGATTTTATGAAGTCAAAATTTTTTTAATTAGTCAAATTAGCCTTGAATTCTAAAGTCAAAATTTAATTAAAATAGACAAAATTTAAAAAAGGGGTGAACATTCGTTGCAATCGATTAAGTTAAGGGCGATGATTAGTCTAGAAGTAGTGAGCCAGGCCCCGGAATCAATCCTTGACCGAAGTAGAAAAATGTAGAAGCCCGTAAATGTATATTTAATACTATATGTAGTGTGCTATGTACGTAAATCTTTTAAAAGAAATGATTAAATATACATTAATGTGCTAAGCTTTTAAACTTGCATAATTTTACGAAATGCATGCATCATGAATGTTTTATGAATGTTAAAGGCATGTTCTTTTAAAAGACAAAACCCGAGGGATTGAATGATTTGTGACAACTTATGATGAATGTATGATGAGCTTATGGATCCATGTGTGATATCATGGTGAAGTGGCGACTTATGAGCTTATGGATCCATGTGTGATATCATGGTGAAGTGGCGACTTATGAGCTTATGGATCCATGTGTGACGTCATGGTGAAGTGGCAGCTTATGGATCCACGTGTCGATATCGTGGTGAAGTGGCAACTTATAGGTGTGACATATAGGGATCCCGGCTCGAGGTCGGGTGAATCACACCGTCACGTACGTTGGTTTATAGATTGATCAATTGACTATGGTCACACTTCAGGATACGACTCATATGTTTTTCATGTTACGTTATGTCATGCCTCATATGCTATATGATATGTTATGATATGAAAGGTATGAAGCGATGTTTTAAGATCATGCACACATTCATGTTTTAACGTTATTTTACTACAAGTATGTGTATGTATGCGATTTTATTAGTATGTACTTTGTTATGATATACGATAGAGCATGCTGAGCCTCTAGGCTCACTAGATTTAAATGGTGCAGGTAATGATCCTGATGAGTTTATACCGACTGGCGGTGAGGACATCTAAGCTCCTGTTGCAGAGTTTATACCGCGGTGAGGACATCTAAGCTCCTGTTGCAGCAGTACCCCTCGACCGCAACGATGTGTTTTTGAGATGGTATGGTACTGAATATTGGTTTTAAACTTGTTTACTTTCAATATTTTACTCAGTTGATTTTTATACAGTATGGATGTTTTAACGTTTTTAAAATATTCCTTTCCT
>KV011835.1:94441-107181 GCA_001598015.1 Dorcoceras hygrometricum
TATGGATCCATGTGTGATATCATGGTGAAGTGGCAGCTTATTGATCCACGTGTCGATATCGTGGTGAAGTGGCAACTTATAGGTGTGACATATAGGGATCCCGGCTCGAGGTCGGGTGAATCACACCGTCACGTACGTTGGTTTATAGATTGATCAATTGACTATGGTCACACTTCAGGATACGACTCATATGTTTTTTCATGTTACGTTATGTCATGCCTCATATGCTATATGATATGTTATGATATGAAAGGTATGAAGCGATGTTTTAAGATCATGCACACATTCATGTTTTAACGTTATTTTACTACAAGTATGTGTATGTATGCGATTTTATTAGTATGTACTTTGTTATGATATACGATAGAGCATGCTGAGCCTCTAGGCTCACTAGATTTAAATGGTGCAGGTAATGATCCTGATGAGTTTATACCGACTGGCGGTGAGGACATCTAAGCTCCTGTTGCAGCAGTACCCCTCGACCGCAACGATGTGTTTTTGAGATGGTACAGTTTTGAATATTGGTTTTAAACTTGTTTACTTTCAATATTTTACTCAGTTGATTTTTATACAGTATGGATGTTTTAACGTTTTTAAAATATTCCTTTCCTTTATTTATGTTTGGAGTATGGATGAGAAATGTTTTAAAAGGGAACGAGACACACTTTAAGTTTAATTATTCCGCACATTTTTTAAAAAAAAAAATTCTAGGGTCTGGTTCGTTTCAGTTGGTATCAGAGCGGTGGTTCTGGTGGGGTACTAGCCTGCTACGTGGAGTTCAGAAGTTGCACTACCAGTATGTGAGTTTTACTGTTTTATGATTTATGTTTATGATTGCATGTTGCATGCGTTTAGTTATGCATGAGTTTTTTGCCTTAGATTTTCAAAAATAGACGCTTAGTCATGCACTTAGATTTACGTGATAAGGTTTTGGTATATTAGTATGCCCCCCAGACGTGCTAGAGATCAGCAGGATGATGATGCACCTCCTCCTACCCCACCTCTTCAGATGACGCCGTTTGAGAGGGCTAATGTGGAGATGTTAGCCGGGATCACCAGGATCCTAGAGAGACTGTCGGAACGCTCGGGGAAGCCTCACGAGTAGGATGTGGCTGAGTAGTTCCGCAAAAAGGGACCCAAGGAGTTCGTCGGAACTACAGATTCTCTAGCTGCCGAGTAGAGCACTGCTAGGAAATTTGATGCCTTAGGTTACTGGATTGATATAAGTGAGAACTGTTAGACCTTCTAGGTCTTGCCTTGAGAACTTTTACGGATAGAGCTAGCGAACTTAGAACTGTTTAAGGTATCTAATCTGCCTTTTTGGGATTCAGTATGACCGTAAACGCGTACCTGTGTGACGTTTCTGTTTCAGGCGAGATTCGTGTGCTTGGTGTCACTACACTCGCTTTGCTAGACTCAGGGGCGACCCAATCGTTTATTTCGAGTGCATTCACACAGAGGATGGGTTTTGTCCCTGATAGCACCGCATCGTGCAGGGTCTGACGATGATGTTTCAGGATCACGCAGTCATGGCGGATTTGGTCGTTTTGCCGATGACAGGATTCGACCTCATCCTAGGCATGGATTGGCTGATAGAGTTCGGAGCAGTGATTGACTTTCATAGGAGGACAGTGTCTATCAGACCGCCAGGGCAGGAGGCTTTCTTATTTGAGGCAGCTAGGAGGCCGCGGAAGCTCAGATTTATATTTTTTCTTCAGGCTAGGAAGCTAGTTGAGCACGGATGTCAGGAATTTTGGCCAGCGTTACCGCTTCTGGAGATTCAGCAGGCCCTTCACTATCTGATGTGGAGGTAGTCAGAGATTATGCAGATGTCTTCCTTGATGATGTAGTGGGAGTTCCACCGGAGCGATAGGTGGAGTTTTCTATTGAGCTGATGCCAGGGACAGTGTCTATCTCTAAGGAAACTTATAGATTAGCTCCTACAGAGATGAAGGAGCTTAAGGAGCAGATTCAGGAGTTGCTCAAAAAGGGGTTCATTCGCCCTAGCTTTTCTCCATGGGGCGCACCGGTGTTGTTTGTGAATAAGAAGGATGGCAGCATGAGATTGTGCATCGACTACCGGCAGTGAAGAATAAGTATCTGCTCCCAAGGATTGAGGATTTATTCGATCAGTTGCAGATACCTTCGGTATTCTCGAAGATTGATATGAGATCTGGCTATCATCAGCTGAGAGTTAGAGAGAAGGACATGTCCATGACTTCTTTTAGGACATGCTACATCCACTACGAGTTCTTGGTGATTCCGTTTGGCCTGACGAATTCCCCAGCGATTTTCATGGATCTGATGAATAGGGTATTCAGGCAACATCTAGACCAGTTCATTATAGTTTTCATTGATGACATCCTTGTCTATTCGAGGATCTTGGAGGAGCATAGGCAGCACTTGCAGACGGCTTTGCAGACTATGAGGGAGCACAAATTGTATGCCAAGTTCAGCAAGTGCGAGTTTTGGCTAGAGCAAGTGGCATTCTTAGGGCATATTGTATCGAGAGATGGGATTTATGTTGACCCATCGAAGGTGGAGGCAGTGCAGAACTGGGGTATTCCGAGGAATGCAGCGGAGATTTGCAGTTTCTTGGGCTTGGCAGGTTTATCAAGGGCTTCTCGTCTATCTCGGTGCCCAGCCTTGACCAAGAAGAATGTGAAGTATGTGTGGAGTTCCAAGTGCCAGAGAAGCTTCGATCAGCTGAAGGAGGCCCTTACTTCAGCACCAGTGTTAGCTATTCCAGTGGACCACGAGGAGTTTGTGGTTTATACAGATGCTTCTTTGAGAGGTTTGGGTGCAGTTATGATGCAGGGTGATAAGGTTATTGCATATGCTTCGAGGCAGCTGAAGATTTATGAGCAGAAATATCCGACGCATGACTTGGAGCTTGCAGCAGTGGTGTTTGCGTTGAAGATTTGGAGGCATTATTGAACTGGACAATTGAGAGCCGAGATCTTATCTGAGGCTCATGCATCGATGTACTTCATCCACCCAGGGAGTACGAAGATGTTCAGAGATTTGCAGACCTTGTATTGGTGGCCAGGGATGAAGAAGGACATTGGGATGTTTGTGTCTGAGTGCTTGACTTGTCAGCAGGTCAAGGCAGAGCATCAGCGACCGGCAGGGTTGTTGCAGCCACTTCCCATTCCTGAGTGGAAGTGGAAGCATATTACGATGAATTTCGTGGTTGGATTGCCTAGGAGTCCCAGAGGGTTCACGACTATATGGGTGATTGTAGACAGACTCACCAAGTCAGCGCATTTCTTACCGGTGAAGACTACTTTCACCCTGACGCAGTACGCAGAGCTTTACATCCGAGAGATTGTCAGACTGCATGGCATACCAGTCTCGATAGTGTCGGACAGAGACACCAGATTCACATCTGCGTTCTGGAGGAGCTTACATGCCGCCTTGGGGACGAGTTTTTCGTTCAGTACAGCATTTCACCCACAGACAGACGGACAGTCAGAGAGGGTTATTCAGATTTTGGAGGATTTGCTAAGAGCTTGCGTCATAGATTTTCATGGTACGTGGGACTCGAGATTGCCACTGGTAGAGTTCACGTACAACAACAGCTTTTAGGCATTGATAGGGATGGCTCCGTATGAGGCGCTGTATGGGAGGAGATGCAGATCTCCCGTACACTGGGACGAGGTTGGTGAGAGAGTGCTAACTGGGCCGGAGTTAGTGCAGCAGACGACGGACATTGTGACGAGGATTCGAGATAGGATGAGGACAGCCCAGAGTCGTCAGAAGAGTTATGTTTATCAGAGACGACGAGATCTGGAGCTAGCTGGGGGAGATCATGTGTTTGTGAGGATATCGCCCATGAAGTGCGTGATGTGCTTTGGCCGGAGAGGCAAGCTTAGCCCGAGGTTTATTGGGCCGTTCAAGATTCTGGAGAGGGTTGGTACTCTGGCTTACCGAGTAGCGTTACCACCCAGCTTATCAGCAGTGCATAATGTATTCCATATCTCGATGCTGCGGAAGTATTTTCCGAATCCGTCTCATGTGTTGGATTTCGAGCCGCTCCAGTTGGCACCAGATTTATCTTTTGAGGAACGACCCATTCAGATTCTAGCTAGGGAGGAGCGTAGGCTGAGAGCACGGAGTATTCCGATGTTCAAGGTCCGGTGGCAGAATCACTTGGAGGATGAAGCTACCTGGGAGACTGAGGCCGATATGCGGACACGCTACCGGGAGTTATTTGGTACGTACTCAATTTCGGGGACGAAATTCCTATAACGGGGGGGAGAGTTGTGACGCCTAGAAATTCCTGACTACGTAGAAATGAGTGCATGACAAGGGGGAAAATATTTTTAGATGATTACATGCCATTTTATATTATTTATTTATGATTTTATGTTGCATGATATGCATGTGTTATTCAGTCTGCTTGAATTTACAGACGCGGGACGAGATTAGGGCCGACCGAAATGGAAATAATTTGAGATTTTAAGTTATGGGATTTTTAAGAATGAAATTATTTTATTTTAAGCAACAATTTCTGAAAATTTGAGTTTTTATGATTATTTTGGAGGGGAACCCGTTTTTCGCCTATACGGGATGTTTTATTGAATTTTAAAGTGTTTTAAATTTTGAGGAGGCTTTAATTTCGAAATTCAAACCCTTTTCAAGGCCAAGATAAAGTTTTAATTACCTTTTTCAATTAAATGGAGGGCTAGCATGTGAGACCCTCAAGTTTAGGAAGATTAATTTAATTAATCGGATTTTTAGGAGTTTCAAAATTGAGGATTTTTGGTGAATTCTAATTTGATGTTTTTAGATTTCTCATAGAGCTGTTCAGATTTTAGTCGCTGGTTTCTATCGACGTGTCGATATCGTGGTGAAGTGGCAACTTATAGGTGTGATATATAGGGATCTCGGCTCGAGGTCGGGTGAACCACACCGCCACGTACGTTGGTTTATAGATTGATCAATCGACTATGGTCACACTTCAGGATACGACTCATATGTTTTTCATGTTACGTTATGTCATGCCTTATATGCTATATGATATGTTATGATATGAAATGTATGAAGCGATGTTTTAAGATCATGCACACATTCATGTTTTAACGTTATTTTACTACAAGTATGTGCCTGCATGCGATTTTAATAGTATGTACTTTTGTTATGATATACGATAGAGCATGTTGAGCCTCTAGGATCACTAGGTTTAAATGGTGCATGTGATGATCCTGCTGAGTTTACACTGACTGGCGGTGAGGACATCTGAGCGCCTGTTGCAGCAGTACCCCTTGATCGCAGCGATGTGTTTTTGAGATGATACAGTTTTGGATATTGGTTTTAAACTTGTTTACTTTCAGTATTTTACTCAGTTGATTTTTATACAGTATGGATGTTTTAACGTTTTTAAAATATTCTTTTCCTTTATTTATGTTTGGAGTGTGGATGAGAAATGTTTTAAAAGGGAACGAGCCACACTTTAAGTTTAAGTATTCGCACATGTTTTAAAAAAAATTCTAGAGTCTGGTTCGTTTCATGGTACTATCAACATCATTCGGTTCTCAAGGGAATCAGGCTCAATATGATATGTATGTATGCAATGCCAAAAAACTCATGCAACGACATACAAGAATAATATGAGAACAATACGTCAACACAAGAACAGATCTGTTCAGGCTTTCTCATGCTTCACACGACTAGACAAATCAGCTCACAGTCATAGGCACGACAATAAACAATCAGCGCGATGACTTAGCTCACGCATAAATGGCTACAGCAGCTAAGCACGTAAGCAGCTCAGGCAACAACATGCATTACATAGCTAAGCACAAGCATAAAGGGTTACAGCAACTCAACACACGCACAACAAGGGTACGGCAGCTCAACACACAGCCACTATACGTTCACATGCTTATCTCAAAGCTGTAAATACAATCTCAAATTCGTACCTTGTGCAGATCATGCCCAATACCTCTACCAAGCTCACGACTGGAAGCAGGACGCACTCACTGCTCCGCTCAAGTCTCGGCCAACAGCTCAGGGCCAGGAGGTCACGGAAAAAACCACAAGATATGTACTATCTGACAAGATATCTAAGAAATCAGTTCGAGTTTAAGCTCACACAGCTCACGGTCGAAGCTTCACAAGTCGGCCAGCCTAAAATCAAGACATAAATCAAAACCCATATCGAAATCTCACTATCAAGGGTCGAAAACAACAACCAAAACCTTTGTTACCTGAAATGAAGATCACCTCGACCGGAAATCGTGACCTGTGGCTCTAGATACTTCTCAGCGATTTCCTTAGTCTGGCCTCCTCTCGACTTGAAACTGGTACAGAACTGTCAAGCTTAAGAGGGGTTTCCAACCATAGCACCCTCGCTCAAAACTGACTGGCCAATCTCCGGCGATCAGAAAAATACTACGTTGGGTGAACAGTGACCACGAGGGCTTGGAAAATATCTATTGGGAACTCTCGGAAGTGGATAAGAGATGTGTGGTCTAAAATGACTAAGTGTTGGTCAACAAGAGGGTATATATACCAAAGCTCTTCAGCTCACGGCTACAGTGGTATCAGATCGGCTTAGACCTCAACATTGTATCCAACCCAGGCAATGCAGCTCAGCATGCACATACAAGCTCTCGCATCCAAAAGCTAGCGCTCTTACAGACCACTCTCTCAATAAAACACACTCGCAACAGCTCATCTCTCATATGTTCAGCTTTCGCACGCTGTTCAGCTCTCGCATATAGATTCAGCTTACGAACCACACTCAGCTCTCGCACAAACAGATCGTGCGCCCTCCAGCACAGGAGAAACGATCAGCTCTCACCAAAGCTGACCACCACAAACAGATTTCGTCCAAAGGTGAAACCACAACCAGCTCTCATCCGGTCTGAAAACACGAACAGCTCTCGCCTAAGCTGTGCATCACCATAAGCTTACGCCTAATCTGATTTCACCAACCAGCACAGCACCACTCCTGTTATCTGATCTCTCAGCTCAGGGCTCCTAAAACATCCCTAAGCTAAATCCGCTCAGCTCAGCTTACACCGCTCAGCTCACATCGACCAGCTCAGGTCTCACACATCCACAAAAATTCACAGCTCTCAGATCAGCGCAAACCGTTTAGTTCAGATCTCGTACTCTCTTCTCAGCTAGCAGTACATAGATCAGCCTAGAGGACTCAACTCAGTACGCATCGCTCAGGTCATCTTGCGATGCTCTATTCAGCTTTTGTTGTCTCATCCAGTTCACGATACTTTTAGATCAGCTCACGCACCCAGGTCTCAAGGTACGTACCCATACCAGCTCGCGATGGTCAACCCAGTTCTCAAGGGTCAACTCAGCTTGCGGTGCTGTTTCCAAAACTGATATCAGCTCAGAGCATTGCACTGGATTGGTTCACGCTACAGCAGTATCAGCTCAGCTAACATGCCCAGAATGGCTAAACACAGCACAGGACTCACCTGTCACCCGATCTGATCCAGCTCACCACTACACAGCAAGCTTCTAAGCTGAACCTCTCATACTGTAAGATCAACGCACTCCGAACTGATATAATTCTCCAGCAACCTCGAATCAGCTTGCACTCCTAAGATCAACACAGGCCACTCAAATAGCTCGTACCCATGCTGGTCTAAACTAAAACCCCAGGCAGCTTCCACTATCAGCTTAGCATGAACCATGGGATCAGCTTGCATCCAAGCTGATCCAACTCAGCTGATACTTAACCTTGATTAGTTAACCAATAATCTGGATTGATTAGGCCGTTAATCAGCTCGGCTAATTACAGTCTTCACACTTCGTCTGGGAAAAATTCTGTTACATCACTTGGCACAATCTAGGGGAAGCGATATTAAGCAGAAAGAAGACAAAATTCCACACAAAAGGAACAGATTCCAGGAGATGAGGGACAATATTAACTCCAATGATCTGTCTCGGGAACCTGGAAACAGGGTCTTACCACTGCTCAAATTGCACAGCTAGTGACTGCAGCAGTAAAACAAGTACTGGCTCACAGGCCAGAGGTCTATCCACCTCCTGACCCGCAGCTGGAGGAGATTAGAAAGCTTTGGGAGGAAATTTCGTGTTTCAGAGAAGAAAGGAACTCGGGCCCACTGCTACCTCCAGAATAGACAATCCCATTTTCTATAGAACTGTTGGTTGTCGAGATCCCTCAACATTTCAAATTCCCCGATGTTGGAGAATATGACGGGAGAGGGTATCGTAATAAGCACCTTTCCAGGTTTGTGAATGCAGCGCTTCTGCATTATTATGCCGATCCGATCAAAGTGCCGAGTTTTCCTGACCACCCTGGTCAGGTTAGCACAAAATGGTTTAACCTCCTCCCAGTTGGGAGTATCAAGGTCTCCAAAGATATCAGCTGGGCGATCCTCCTTCAGTTCACTAGTAGCAAGAAACAGCCTGTGACGATGCTGAATCATTTCAACGTAAAGCTAAGGGAACAAGAGAACTTGCTGGAGTACGTTAGGCGTTTCAACATGACTGTTTTTTATGTGCCTTCTGCCATCCAAGACTTGTTGATCGGGACATTCACTCAGGTCTTGCGAGGGGGTGCTTTTTTCAGATCCTTGGTCAAAAAACCCCCCAAAGACGTTTTATGAGCTCTTGACTACGGAAGAGAAATATGAGAATACGGAGGAAGCACAAGCCGCACGGAGAACTCATCCTGACATCTAGATGTTCGGCGCACTATGGCTTCGCAGTAGCTTGAATCAATCTACTAGTGGTTGAAGATGGAAGAACAGGCCCTGGCCCGACGACATGAGGCCACCTGATCCAACTGTTGTCGAAAATAAGGAAGTTCAGGGAAGAAGCCAACACCCTGAAGCAACGTTCACCTACAAAAGTATTATGGTTAGGTCAGTTCTCATCTTGTTTCGAAAATTCTTTACTCTATCAAATAAAAAACTATGTTTTGGAACAAGTTGACTCGACCAAGTAAAGAACTTGCTGCATTCGTCCAACCATCTCGGGCAGTAGTCCTACCTGAGCACAATTAAGCACGACCAACTCGATTCCATAAAGCCCGATCAGCTCGACACCTTAAAGTCCAATTCATTAAGCACGATTAAGCCCGACCAGCATGGCACCGTAAAGTCCAATATGTTCGGCACTATCAAACCTGACCAGCTAGGCAACAGTAAAGTTTGTTCCCCGGAACCATAAAGCCCGACCATCTTGGTACCTTAAAGTCCTATCCGTTCGGCACGATTAAGCCCGATCAGTTCGGCACCTTAAAGTCTTATCTGTTCGGCACCATAAAACTTGGCCAGCTCGACAACCTAAACTCCAATCCGTTCGATGCTATTAAAACTGACCAGCTTGGCACTTAAATTCCGATATGTACAGCACTATTAAGCCTGACCAGCTCGGCACCATAAAGCCCGACCAGCTCGGCACTTTAAAGTCATATCCATTTGGCACGAATAAGCTTGACTAGCTCGATACCTTAAAGTCCAATCCGTTTTGCACTATTAAGCCTGACTAGATTGGCACCATTAAGTCCGACCAGCTCGGCACAATAAATCCCGACTAGCAAGGCATCCTAAATTCTGATACATTCTGAATTGTTAATCACGACTAGCTCGGCACCCTAAAGTCCGATCCATTCGTCATGATTAAGCCCGACTAGCTCGGCACCATTATGTTCGGCCAGATCATCACGATAAAACGTGACTAGCTCGGCAACCTAAAGTCTGATCCGTTTGACACCAGTAAGCTCAACCAGCTCGGCATCCTATCCGACCCGTTTGGAACTATTAATCCTGACCAGCTCGACACCCTAAAGTTCGATCCGTTCGGCACTATTAAGTCCGATCAGCTCGGCACCATAAAGCCCAACCATCTCGACACCTTAAAGAATTTTCGTTTGGCACGATTAGGCCCGACAAGCTCGGCATTGTTAAGTCCGACCAGCTCGATACCCTAAATTCCTATAGCCGACACCATTAATCCCGACCAGCTCGGCACTCTAAAGCCCGATCCATTCGAAAATATTTAACCCGATTAGCTCGGCACATAAAGCCCGATCAGCTCGGTACCGTAAAGCCCGGTTTGTTGAACACCATTAAGCTCGACCAGTTCGGAACCATTAAGCCCGAATAGCTCGGCATTATGAATTCCAATTCTTATTGGAAATCATCTCGGACAGCAAGCTTTACTTGATTAATATGCCGCTGTCAGAAGAGCTTTCTCAGCTAAAGGGTCTCCTCGGCTATTTGTTTCGAAGGACTCTTACTTGAACCAGTTCAAAGTTCTGTATCGTTCTCCCACACTTAGTCATTTCAATTATTGGAACCGAACTGGGTCAATGTTTTACTCGGGCGTTGTACTCCCACACTATCGTTTCTCGGGTCCTGACCATTACCCCACATGATCCTAAACTTAAATTCTTCGTCTAGGACCTGTCGTGGGGAATACTCTTGATACCTCGTACATCACCTCGGGACCCGAGGACCTACGACAGAGGACTGGGGACCAAGGACCGAGTAATTTTACACCTTCAGCTACAGGCGTCGAGAGTGGATAAGAGACTCGAGGAAAGGTCCTTGAAATCTCAAACGATCTTTTGCTCTAGAACGTGACAGTTACGACTTTAATAGCATTACTAGCGTATGCATTGAATAAACTCCAAAGATCAGGGTGAAAATCTCAAATTATGAAATGGTCAGCTCCGGTACAGCACCAGCCATAAAACTCGTTCCACCATATCACACGTCGGATGACACGATTGCAACTACCACTTATCCCCTCTATAAATACTCAGGTATGATTCAATTTCAAGGGGACGACTCACAAGTTCTTAGCTTGCTCTATATTCCTATTTTCTCTTCCGAACCTCCCGACCTGACTTAAGCATCTGAATGACTCCGCCGGAAACACTTCCCGGACTGATCTGTGGCTTCAGATCACCCGATTCCAAACGCCTCCAAGCGATTATCTATGCATATCCCGAGGCCCGGAGCTTGCATATCTCGAACCCTAGAGCTGGGGGCAGCTCTTTGGTTGAGAAAAATTCGGCTACATTATATTTCTGTATTTTATCAACAAAGACTTTTGAAATGATTTAAAAATTCAAATTATAAAATAAATTAAAACATGCAGTTTACATTTCTCCATACGCAACTCTAATAATATTAGCTTGCCCCCAGGGGCACAGGCGAGTTGGTAAGACCTGGGATGATGTGGGAATAACTTTCCCGATTTCACGGATTCGATTCTCGTGTGGAGTATATTCCCCGCTGAAATTTTGTGGGGGTATGCTCTGGGAATTAGTCCCGTTATATCGGGTCCTCTCCCCCCGAGCCCCCTGCCTACTCGTGCATATCCCTCGATTTACCAACCTGTATGGGTCAAGGGGCCTCTGACCTATATAGGAGGTTAGCCCATTAATGGATTAACTTTTTCAAAAAAAAAATATTAGCTTATTTGGCGGGCAGATTTAATACGAAGTGCATACGCGAGTTTAGTGATGTCATAGGAAATGATTGGGTAGCATTATATTTATAAGCTGCCAAATTATTTGTAACTCGATATTATTAAACATATTTATATATGCAATCCACTTTAACAAGAAACTGATTTTTTTCTTTTAATTTACAACAAAAACGTTTGAATGAGGACCGAGCTAAAGGTTGGACGCATTCGTTGCCAGTACCCCCTCAAATATTTTAATGAATTATTTTATTCATTTTTTTGAATGTAGATGAACAAAATTATTAGCTTTGACTAAACAGAACTATAAGCCACAAACTAAAATTAGTATCTGTACTTCCTTAAAAAATATACATAATGTTACCAAATTTCAAAACATCGGTGAATTCGAATTACATAGTTGGGTGATAAGAAAAAACTAAATCGCCACCAGGGACACAGACGAGTTGGTAAGACTTGGGGTGATGTGGGAGTAACTTCCCCGGCTTCACGGGTTCGATTCTCGTGTGGAGCATATTCCCCACTGAAATATTGTAGGGTATGCTCTGGGAATTAGTTCGTTATATGGGTCCTCTCCTCCGGGCCCCTGCCTACTCGTGCATATCCCTCGATTTACCATCTTTATGGGCCAAGGGACCTCTGACCTATATAGGGATTAGTCCATTAATGGGTTAAATTTAAAAGGAAAAAATTAAATCTAGTCAATGTTTGGGAAGAAAATTCATTGAGTGAAAATTTTTGTTCACTGACCTCGTTATGTCCATAGGCGGACGGGAACTGTACGTTCAACCATAGAAACTACAATTTCATCATTTTATATTTTTACAATTTATTAGAAATCTACGATCCAACAAAGCTCGAAAATTGAGCAAATGAAGGAGAAAGGAACTGTCTTTTATTCAATATGAATTTGAGTAGAACATTTCTGTTCGTTGGTTTACAAAGATGAATATGAATCCCTATTTATAGGCATCGATACAGTGCTACAACAGTTATCTATAAATCTAACTCCAGGTAAGAAGATCTGTCCACGTAAGCATATCTGATCTCCCAACTTTAATACGCCCCCTCACGATGAATCGTGGATGTTTTGTATTCCCATTTTGGACAGCAGACCATGAAACCGGGACGCCAGCAGTGCCTTAGTGAACAAATCTGCCAATTGCTGAGTTGAAGAAACATGCATTAACTTCACAATTCCTTGCTGTACTCTTTCCCGCACAACATGGAAATCGATATCAATGTGTTTAGTTCTTTCGTGAAATACTGGATTGGATGCTATGTGTATTGCTGCTTGGCTATCA